>JARYGA010021694.1:0-31158 GCA_030545235.1 Helianthus tuberosus
GACACCCACATGTCATTTTGTCTTATTTGTTCTTGAAGAAGGTTTGGATGATGAGAAGAGACCAATCCCAGTGTAAATGCGACTTTGGCCTCGATAATGATAATGAAGATGACGGGAAAATAGCATCCACCCACACGGAGTTAATCTATGTCTCCAACATCCACAAACCCACTTCAACGCCATTTATTTGTGACAGTTCTTGTAGTTTCAAAAGAAGAAAGAGACTGATGACACTCAAGATTTAGATCATAAATTGCTTCTATTTGTTTTTTTTATTTTTCTTTTTTTGTTGTTTGTTATGTAATTTTCAGCTAAGAACAACAATACATTAATTCTATAATGAAAAATATAAAAAAGGCCAAACGGGCAAATGCTTGTGAAACACCATCATGCCATAAAACGCCCAAAAACTACCAAACAATAATAAAATTACTTTGGACAAGTAGTATTATAATAAATCTAAAAAAAAGGCTAAAACAATGTGCAAAGTGAATAAAACAAAAAGTGCCATCTTTATCCAAACGCCATTGGAAAACAAAATAACACAATTACAGCCGTAAAGATGGGACATGTTACAGCTATAAACAGATGAAACTGAAACAAAAACACAATAACTGCAAACAGTAAAATGAAACGACGGAAACATAATTACTAACATTTATTATTGTAACGCCCTGCGTTTCGATACTTAGTTAATTCTAGGCAAGTCTTGTCGCGCTTCTTGTTTTGTCATATTCTTACACTCGAGGCGATCGACCATAATGAGGAATGAACTATTTGAATATTAATTGTGTTAAACTATGTGAAACTTTTATGTGGATCTTGACTCTTGTGAATCTTGACTCTTGTGATACTTAACTCTTGTGATACTTGACTCTTGTGATGCTTTATACGTGAACGATATGATTCTTGACTCTTGAATCTCGACTCTTGTGATGCTAGAAACTTGACACTTGTTATGCTTATTGAACGGGAAACTAGCTTAAACGCAAATCTGAAACACGGAAACCCCTTGTGCAAACTTATGATGTAATAATACCCTATGTAATGACTACTCACAATAATACGCAACGCAACACTTAACCTAGCTCGCAAAACGAACCGAAGTCTGAAAACTAGCAAGCGAGAGTCGGTTGTCCGAATGGACATCCGACCAGATGGCCATTCGACGGGAAGGCCATCCGATCACCTGGCACTCTCCACCGACTTAACCCATTCGATCACACTGGTCGGATGAGCCTGTCACTATCATCTATAAATAGGACACTTGACCCTTCATTCTCACCTTTACACTCTGCCATCCGACCACTTGCACTCAAGCCACTCTCACTCACTTTAATCGCAGTTCAATGCCTTTTCGTAAGTATTTCTCCTCAATTCTTGTACAACTTTCATCTTTAATCATTTCTACACCACATTCTTCATCAAAATCACACGAACACTTCAACTTTTTCCCAAAAACCAACTGATTTGGACCTCTTGAAGGTGGTTTCCACTCGGTTGCTTATGCAAACTATGGTGGAGCACCGTTTAACCGAGATTGGTGCTAGATCTAGTGGATTTTCACAACTTTTATGCAAAATCTAAAGGAATCTCACACTTTTACACCAGATCTGACGGAATTTCACATGTTCCGGCCCAGATTTGATGCACTTCCCGTTTTGCAACTGATTTTCGAACTTTTCTTCAATTTTTATACAAAACATGGGTGAAATCAGACTCAAACAGACTCTCGACTCGTTCCTTAGTCGAAAGTCGGCTTGAAAACTGAATTCCCCCGGAAAACGGGCCGATTGACGGGTCCAAACATGAAACCTCATCAGATACAACTCGTCGGTTCGAAAAAGGGGTGGTACCCATCCGATCGAACGAGCTGGGTTTGGTATATTTCCGTTGTTTAACACGTCGTCACACCGTCTCCGTTAACTCAAACTTAGGAAATTTTACGAAACTTCACTCACTGACCACCTGTTCGGATGGCCATCCGATCGGATGACCATTCGTCCCGGTGATCTGATTATGATAACACTTGTTGTTTGTTTTACAGGATACTATGATCAAAACATTGAAAACTTTAACAGTTCACAAACACCCACTGTTCGAATGGCCATCCGTTCGAATGGTCATCCGCTCGAATGACCATCCGATTGGATGGAGCCCATCTGTTCGAATGGCCATCCGTCTGGATGACCATCCGCTCAGGTAGTCTGTCAGATACTTTAACTCGATTTTCACACTATTCGACACTATGTTCCCGACCGGGTCAGCTCTTAGAGGACTTATGCTCTGTTCCCGCACGCAGGCTGATCCAGCGCTCCCTTCGATCCAATTTAGCAGTGTTTGGTTCTAAGCACCCACTGTGAGTATACTCGATCCCTTTTTGTTTTAAACACTTTTGGGATGCAACATGTATTCTATATCAAGACACTTGACACTTGAAACTTATTTGAAACGTACTCTATCCGTATTAAACATGAAAACATGATACTTGTGATACTTGAGACTTTTATGCTATGTGAACGTTTGATTCTTATTTGTAGCTCGCCTTAACAATTGTAGCGCTATAGGGGTAACACACCACTCCTTGAGTCTTGGGGAGTATTGTTAAGTTTTGATTCTTTTACATCCTCTTCGATACGTCAAAGTAGGAAAGTCATGTTAACGCGTTGGAGACTTGGGTTATCATATGAACCACGTTAACTAGCATGTTGAAACTTGTGATATGTGTTCATGTTGGATATAAGTTTTATTCATAAACTATTATGCTATGTATTCAAACTTGTATGCTCGCCAACATTTTTGTTGATTATATTTTAAAACATGTTGCAGGTTGATAGTAACTGGGAATCAAGAAAACAAGCTAGAATGATGCTTAGAAACTCATCTTAGATAATTAGAAAATTTCAAACAATATTTGAATGTTTATGTTATTTTGATACTTTTGTTGGTTGTGGAAATGTGTTTGACATTTTTAGACATGTTTATGAAGTTTGAATTAATCTATATCGAAACAAGTAGTGTTGTGGATTCTCTTGAGCAATCTGATTCACTTAGTGTCGCGCCCCGAAGTTTCCGCCATCGGTTGGGGTGTGACAGATTGGTATCAGAGCCATAACTATATGGAATTAGGAATAAGTAGGAATGCTTTGCCCTAGTCTATAGTTCTAGGAACTTTGACTCTTATTTGTTGTTTAAAACTTATGCATTCTACCTTACATGCTTCATAGCAATAATTCCTTGTTAAACTTACATGCCTTTCCTAGGGCTAACACAATACACACTTGGATGCTTTGAAAACACTCTTGTGATAAAATCGAAACGACTCGTCAAAACAGGGGTGATTCCCGCCTTTGATGACGACTTTCACTCAACAGTGTTTATATTTTGCACGAGATTTACCCCCAAGTTAAAAGTGACATCCAAACCTTGAAGGAAAATTTCCAACTCTTATTCTAGTGGTCTTATCTTTTGATGAGCACCAACAATATTAGGGTATGATGTTGCCAAGTTAGAGGTGAAACTCGCATCTTGATAACTAGTCCCACTCTTTGATTCTCGCCAAAGTCTCGAAATTTCCCAATCGATTAAGGACGTGTAGTGACCGAAAGGACAAATATCATAGGCCTAACATCGATGAACGTATTTGTCTAAGTAAGCCAAAGCATGTTACCTTAATTCGAAAAGGGGCTCGGTTTACTTTGGTTAGTCGACGTTTCTCTACCCGAAACAATCCTATGTTTTATGAGCCTATCTTTTATGTTGTCTCGATTTACATGTGGTTTTATACTTGATACTTTGTTCGTTTCGAAACTTTTACACAAATCGCACTCTCTTCGCAATCTAGAACAGTAATAATAATCTCTCGGGAGCGAACTAAATTTATGATGCCTTATTCAATCGTATCATACTACATGGAAGTCTTGATTAAACTATGAGAAACATGTTGAACGTTTTATGCTGTGTGAAAAAACTTGATTAAACAATGTGAAACATGTTGAACGTTTTGTGTTGTGTGAAACAACTTGAGTCTTTTATGCAATCATGTGAAACTTTATGCTATGCTACCTGTTCGCGAGACTATATTATTGAACGAAACATTATGATCGAGTCTCACCCGATCCTTACTGTGACTATTTAGATGTCATCAAGTCGTCTTTCCAACCCACACAAGAGGTCAAAGGCCAACACCCAGAAGAAGATGATATCTTTTATGGCCGACCAGATTGCACGCATTGTTCTCAAGATTGTCACTGAGATCCAGGGATCAAACACTCCTCCCTCCTCGGTTGACTCTAAAGCAGTCCAACCTAAGACTGTGAGCTTCAACTACAAACACTTTGTCTCTTGCAACCCTAAGCCTTTCACGGGTAGTGATGGGGTAACTGCAATGTTGGAATGGTTCGACAGCATAGAAGTTACTTTCATCAACAGTGAGTGCCCTGAGCATCTAAAGACTAGGAGTGCAACTGGCGTGTTTTAAGGCAGAGCCCTGGAATGGTGGACCAATGAGAGAAACATCCGCTCCAATGATGAAGCTAATGCTTTACCATGGGCCGAGGTTAGGGAATTGATGATGCTTAAATTCTGCCCTCCTCATGAGCAACATAAACTTGAGGACGAATTCTGGCATCTGAAACAAGTTGGTGATGACAACCTAGCTTATACTACCCGTTTTAAGCAACTCAGCATCACCGTGCCACATTTGGTGTCTACTCCTAAGAGCATGATCACCAAGTACATTCATGGGTTACCTCATGCTATGCGTGACGCCATTGAAGCAACTCAACTCAATTCTATTGAAGAAGTGTACCGTCTTGCAACAGGTTTGAACAACAACCGCGTTCGTGATAAACAATTTGGAACACCTGCTCCCTCAAAACCCGCTAACTAGATTACCCAGCAACCGAGTGGCAGCAAGAACAAGAAACGAAAGTCACAAAATTCTGGCTGCAATGCAATTATCCCTGCTGCAAATTCAAACCCTGCTTGCAATGCCATTGTGCCTGCTGCCACTCCAAACCCTCCGGCTCCAGAAAACACCAAGAATTCGTACACTGGGGTTCATCCCAAGTGTGCCAGTTGCAACTATCATCACCCTGCCAACTCAGCTTGTCGTCTGTGTACCACCTGCAATCGCTATGGTCACATAGCCCCTTACTGCCGTCAAGCCAATCAGGTTCAGCAAGCACCGCCAGCTCTGCCAGCTCAGCAGAACCCCAAACCAGCAAACAATGTGCGAGCATGCTACAAGTGTGGAGACACCACTCATCTATGTCCCTAATGTCCCCAGCTAAATCTGGAGCAACAACAAGCCGTGTGACACCTGTGTCTCTACGACCATCATACAAATGCAAATCCAATGAAATCTTGTGTTACATTCTAGGAATTTGTATAATTTCATGTGACTTTTGCACATATCAATCCCAGTTCAATTCCAAAATCATTAAATCGCTTTCTGGAAAGTTATACGTGAACTGATGCGTAAACATACTCAGTTTAACGCGACAAGCACTCCGGAATAGTGACATAGGCTTAACATACCTTAAATAACCTTTACATAACTTAGAAATAAGTTTTTGAGGGTTTGGTATGTCGAAATCAAGTTTATTCGATCGCAGGGACTATTTGCGTCAAACTGCGAAACTATGTCGTTTTGTACAGTAATAAACATTCTAGAACCTGATCATAAGTTAAAAATACCTAAATATCCTTTACATAGCTTAGAAATAGGCTTTGAAGGGTTCGGTATGCGAAAATAAACTTATTTGATCAACAGGGACTAAAAGCGTTAAAAAGTGCACAAGTTTGCATTTTCGCGCATATCTTACATTCTGAACATATCCGGACATCCAAAAATTTTTGTAATCATTAAAATATTTTATTTTAGTGATTGGAATGCAAAAATACCATTCGTCGTGAAATTTGGATCGTTTTTGCGTCCGTTCGAGTTTTCATCGTAAATAACCGAATAACGCAACCGTACGACCAAATGAACCAACATATGAGATAATTTCAAGCATGTTTCAAGTCCCCTATGCTTTAACATCCTTGTAGAGACTTGAAAATGGGTTAATGGGGTTTAAACGCGTCGAAAATGGCTTAAACATGCTGTAGGGACCAATTCTGACAATTTTCAAAAGTTCTGGCCCAGATAGAGGGGTGGCGTCGTGCCATAGCAAAGGGGTGGTGCCGTGGCGCGACACGATGGGTGAATTATGATAGAAACTTCAGTTTCAGCAATCAGTTTTAACCTGAGGGTCTTTTATGCAACTTTCTCAATACTATGAACTAGTTTCGGAGCTCCTATTGTATTAAAAACCATGTTCCACAAGTGTATGGTTAGGATTGAGCTTTGATTCTTGCAAAAACACTTGTCATGATCTTGTGAATCCAAGCTTACTATAAATAGAAGTGGGTTCTTCACTTCATTCCTCACAATTTGATCTCAATTTTGCTCTAAGTTGAAGCTCTCACTTATGAAGCTTCATACCTGAGTATTTTGAGTTCAAATCTTCATTGCTTGGACCTTTTGTAAGCTTCTTTCATGCTTTTTAAGTATTTCAAGCATGAAAGTCAAACAGTGTTTGACTTTCTGCTTTGACCATGAATTCGTCAACACAAAGTTCGTTTGAACTTTGCAACGTGAGCGTAATCACGATTGATATAGTCCCTTGTGACTATACCTACTGATTACCACGTTGATTAGTCGAAGTGACGAGTCAAAGTTTCGGTCAAAATACGTGTTTATGCGTATTTTGCAACGAAGCTATTTTCGGGTATCAAAACACTTTGTTTTGATATCAAACCTGTTTTTTAACTTAGTTAAACATGTTTTAACATGTTTAACTCGTCACTTTTAGTCTATTGCTTGTTTAGGGTCGTAAGTCAAGCGGTCTTGACAACCGCTTAGACTTTTGAACCCGACCCGTTTGGTCGATCGTTAGGATCTGACCAAGCATGTTTTGTGACCATAGTTGTATAGGGAATAACCTTCCGAGGTTATACCTTATTGTCACTTAGTTTAATTAGTTGTATGATAGGTAGTTTATATGCCTTAGGAAAATGACCAAAATGCCCTTTTTATGCATAATTTGTGTTTAAGCATATGTAACTTAATTTTTGTCACTTAAACTGATTATGCAACATATTTAAACATGTTAGGGCATATAATACTTGTCATAGGACTAGTTAGGCGTCTCGAACGCGCATTCGCGCGAACGACACGTTAAAGTAGAATAAGCTACCTTAATAGGTCGTAAGCACTTAGGATAGGTTCCGATTTAGAATGTAGACTTTGATTAAACCATATCACATGAGTTCCAATACTCATTTGGTTTACGAGACCTCATTATACCCGATCTTCCGATTTAGATACCGATTGTTTAATGTAGAGATTCAGTACTAGGTGCCACTTGATTCCTTGATTTCCGAGCTTTGTTAGGACACTTAATCAAGGATACTTACAATCTCAAGTGAGTACATGGTCCCCTATTTTACGTTTTTAATGTTTTGGGGTGATACATATGTGCCGATACGCTATTTTTCATGATTTCGACTATATGATACACATGTATAGTACTATCTTTTGACGAATTGAACTATTATCCATGATTTAAACACTAATTTCCAAAGTTTGTTAGAACTATTTGTTCATTTATACTGTTATTTATACATTCATTAACAATGATCAAGCCGATTGGTAGTACGATATAGCGCTATAGGACTAGACACCCCATTCCTGTTGTATGGAATGTCAGAAACCAAATTTTAACCAAATAGAATTTACCTTTGTGGTATTTCTATAGTCTCTAAAGTGTAGTTTGATGCACTAAGGTTTGAATGTATTACCAAGTCGCGATATATGGTATATTTCGATTTACTACCAACGTGATACTGTTTGCTAAAGCATAATTTGATATGATATTGTTTACTAAAGTATAATTGATATACTACCAAACCACGATTTAGGTATGTTCCGACATACTACCAACGTGATATTATTTACTAAAGTATAGTTGATATACTACCGACTTTGTTATTTCACGAACTAAATTATATTTTAATATACTGCCAAAGCATAGTTGATGTGCTATTTTCAAATCCAAAGCATAAGTTGATATGTTATATACAAAACCAAAGTATAATGTATTATACTACCGATGTTTTTCATTCTTAAACCAAAGTGTACTTGTGATATACTACCGAATCTATTATTTCCGAAACTAAAGAAAATTCTAATATACTATCTATTTAACTATTTCATAACTAAAGTATATTTAGATATACTACTTATCTGCTTATCTCAAAACCAAAGTATATTTTTGTATATACTATAAACATTTTACCAAAACGACGCATTTTAGCAATAAAACTTTTACAAGGATTCATGGCTATTTTTGAAAACATAAAACCTTTTCTTGTGTTATCTAAAGCCATGAATCTAATTCACAAATCCTGTGTTACTCACATGCATTTTTATGCTGACGTACCTATTTTCACATATGTTTCAGGTACTGCTATGTGATGATTGTTGATGCATGCTACACATAGGATGGACTTGTGCCTTAGAGACTCTAAAACTTGAGAGGCAATTATTTGTATTTATCCGATTTGTACTAAAACAATGAGTTCAATAATTCAATAAAACAAAACTTTTAATCCATGGTTGTGAAACAATGATTCTGTTATGACACTCCCCGACGTTTCCGCCGCGATTTGTTGTTTTACGCGGTCAGGGTGTGACAGAAAAGTTGGTATCAGAACCCTTGGTTATAGGGAATTAGGTTATTAGTAATGCTTTGACCTAGACTATAACCTTCCTAGGACCCTAACACAAGTTATCTTGTGTTTAGTCTTAAAACAATACTGTCGCCTATCTTTAGGTGACAACCAAAACAAGAACACACATAATGAATCCGTTTTTGAAAACCAATCAGCTCTTCTTAGATGATTTATTATAAGGTTTTGAACCTTCAAAGTTTACAAAATCTCATCAAAGTTTGGGTCTAAATAATGTGAACACGTGCAATCTGGAAGGGTGGATGCCTGTACCTCGAGTTTTCTGTCTAAGGCTAGAGTGTTCGTACAAATCCACATAATCGGACCAGTCACTCTTACCTGGGAACTCTTGGGGTGAGTGTCCACTTATAGGCTAAAGCATGTCTTCGCGATACATTAGTATGACCCATTTACTTTGATTAGTCACAGTGTCATTTGTTTGTTTTAGGTAACGAACAAATGATCACAATCTTCATGCTTGTTCAACATTCTTTTAAGCATTCAATTCTTACTATCCGATATCATCTCACTTGTTTCTTTTCATGTTTCTTTGCTCTTTTAGAATATGCCTCCTCGATGAGATGCACAACCTCAAACTAACGCCGAACTCGCAGCGATTATCACTCAGCAAATCGCTGCTGTACTCCCGAACCTGATAACCCAAGTAAACCAAGCAAAAAACAATAACAACAATGCTCCGTGCAACTATAAGACGTTCAATTCTTCTAAGCCACTCACATTTACTGGGTCTGAAGGGGCCACTGGGTTCCTACAATGGTTTGTGAGTCTCGAAAGTACGTTTCGTCATGTACAATGCCCAAATGAGCGAAAGGTTGAGTTTGCATCTAGCGTATTCCAGAAAAGAGCACTTACATGGTGGAACGGTGTAATGAGGGATAGGGGTGCCGATGTGGCATTGGCACAAACTTGGGAAGAGCTTCGAGCTTTAATGATGAAGGAGTTATGTCCTCGTCATGATCTCAGGGCGCTGGAAAGGGAATTTGACGATCTTAAGCAAGACAGCGGTGAACATCGAGCCTACACTGATCGTTATGAGGAACTGAGCCTGTTATGTCCTACCATGATTTGAGTTCTAGGAAGTAAATTCAGATGTTGATAATGTGAAAATTTATATGAACATACTTAGTAGATGTTAATATTGGCTAAATAACAAGCCATGAACTTGATTATAAATTGTGTAAAAATTATGCCCTTAAAGTGTTTGTAAAAATGCCTAAGAGAAGGCTAAATGTTGAAATATGAACAAAAACACATGCTTGTACTAGTTGGTAAACTATGCGTTATATGGTAATCAAAGAGTTCTAAATGTGTTGTGAATGAACTCTATAGGGAAGGAATCCGGAGCGTCGAGCGGACAAGCCGGTGGTGACGCACGTTTGAAGGGTGTGCTTTAAAGGTACGTAACTACGGTTTTGTTACGTTATGCTCAATTATGTATCTTCGTTAGTAGACTTTAATATCAGCATAATATATGAAGTTGGTATTTAGTTGAAGTGACGAAGATCACTAGATAAATAAACGAGTCAAATATTGGTTAGAATAAGTTTGGTGTGTTGTAAAATTGTGGTTTCCATTAAACAACCAAACGTGTCGAACAATGGTTGATTTGTAGTGTTGAAGTGACTAAAACGTCACTCATTAAAAATTGAGTTATAAAAGCGTAAACCATGGAACGGACGTGATATGCTAAGGTTGACAAGCCCGGGAATGGGTATTATGGTTAGAAACCAATGTTGATGAATTATGCAAGTATGTAACTTGTTTCGTTACATTATGCAAATTAGATATTGTAATCGTTTATAGTTGTGATTTAGAATAAAGATTGGTATTAGTTGAAGTGACAATGTTCACTACTTGATTTAATGAGTTAAAATTTGATTAGAAAGTGTTTGGTAGTCATTAGAAATGGAGGATTCCATAAATGAGCCAAACGGGTCGAATAATTGTTTAGTAAATAGTAAAAGTGTGTTTAGAATAGCATTTGGAAAATGACGGATTACAAGAGCGTGAAACCATAGATTTGGTAATGAAACGCCGGTGATCATAAGCTCCGGATGTTGGGTAAATACGTCTTGCGGACATAAAATTTGTTAGTGGTTAAATTAATGCAAAAGCTAAACGGGTCAAATAAATACATAAGGCATTTATAGACTTTCAGCCCGTACATCCAATTTTTGATATAATAATCTTGATAGATGCATTGGTAATTTAATCACGGACGCGTAGGAAAAAGAATCACCTAAAACGGACGCCTAGATAGAAAGTTATGAACTTTTAAAGTTGAAATTGTTGGAAAATTTAGTACTGGGCAAATATGCAGGTCCAGGAACTGGACCCGCTGGAAAACCTGTTTCCCCGTGACACGCGACAGGATCCCATAGTTGGGGCGCAACATGCGACAAGTGTCGCGACACGTGACAGGTTAAAGGACGCCTTCCGCGACACATGGGAGGCATGATTTTGGAAATTTTATTTTTATTTTCATCGTTTGATATTGGAACTTGATTATACTTGTTTATATGTTGTCAAAACTAACATTTAAGTTGGTTTTGATGTTAGGTGATGTTGGCGATACTCCGGATGGCGATCAAGCAATATGTCAAAGAACCGAACACGACACTTTTGAAGCTTCCACGTTAATATAATTTGTTTTAACTAAGTGTGAACATGTAACTCTTGTCGTCACTTTTGTATGTTTTAAACTTGTAGGGATGTTAATCCTAAATACTCTAATCATGTAAGAATATTAAATGTAACAATTTCTTTTTGTTAACCCGCATTTTACGCAAACTAAATGCGTATTTAGTAGTAAATTCATATTAAATTAATACGGGTGTTACAAGTTGGTAATCATAGCTCAAGGTTGTCAACAAAGTGTTCGGTTAAAGCTTGATCAAACATCCGGTAAGAATTAGTCATTTAGTAGATTTTATTAGAATATTAGAAAAAGGAATTTGATTTGATGTGTACGGGAAGAGCGTTTTAACACACTCAAACCCGGACGGTGCACTAAACATGAATGGTTTAAGCAAGTGGTGAACTTGGCTAAACCAAAGCGAATGATGCATATGTTATAAAAAGGAAATGTTTAATAATTAGCATAAACATTTCAGACTCAAGATGACTGATGAAGGCGATGATAATACGGTGCCGATAGTCACCAAACAGATGAAAGAAATGTCCGGTGTAACCGGGGGGTGAATTAGCATCTCAATTAACTGAAGAGATGGAAGCTAAAATTTATGAGGAAGTCGGAAAGGCAGTAGAAGCCAGTCTACCGCAGTTCGTCGAGAGACTACAAACCACAATTTTACTAGTAGTGGAGGATATGATGACTGAATTAAAAGATAGTCTCTCACAAGAAAAAGATGACGGGAGAGAGTCGAATGTGGACCCAAGACCCGTAAAGAAATCAAAGCCTGATACCCCGAAAGAGAAGGCAAGGTCTTCCCACACGACAGCCACAGAGGCTAAAGCTGAACCTGATGTCGTTTCTGGTATGTTTCTTATAAATTTAGTTTCAGCGTAGATTTTATTCGATACGAGCACGAATAATAGTTGCATATGGGCATACATGAGTAGTAAAAACGAGTAAATTACGTAAAAGAAATATATACATATGTATAAGAAAATAAACAATGGTGAGCATGTGAAACCGAAGCAAAAGTAATCACGGTAAACATTCCCATGGGAAGGGGTGCGCGCACACTTGAACCCGCGAACGCAATGAAAGATAAACGTCATAATAGGGAGGAGTGCAATGACGCCCGAACCCGGGAATTTGCAATAGTAGTAGATGACAAGGGCATAGTTTTAGACTAAGCCAAACCAAATGAAACGTGTAGAAACATCGTTTACGACAACAAACGATGTGGATAAATGCCATACAACGATATGAAACAATAACATGAAATGAATTAATTTTGTTATTGTAACAATGGATTAAGGTTAAAAATTTAGAGATTAAGATTTGCATAGTAATATCCTCGAGAGAGAAGCTAAATGGATAATACAAATTATTCACAGCTATAGATAATGAAATATCAATAAAAAAAGGATTTAAAAACTTGGGTATGGGTAGATACCCAAGTAGCATGTTATTAATAAAACCCGTATGAGGAAGAACGATAATCACATTGATAAGTGTGGTTGAATAAAAGATTAGTAAAATATGTGACAACTGGCCCAAACCGGTAATTTCCGTACACATTAATTATTGCTTAATGACTGCAATTATGTGCTTAATTGTCAGCAATGTCTGAACACGTGATTAAACAAGTGAATTCATGCACGTTGTATACTACAAAATATTGCTTTATGCATAAACGAGAGCGTTGCGTCAAATATAATAGTAAACTCACCGGTAAGACACACTGTGTCAACAGAACTGCAGAAAGCAGTCAGACAATAAAATTGGAGCCTAGGTGTAGGTCCGACAACAAGAATGCATTAAAACCCAAGAGTACATACAAGGGTTTAATATATATGCAATACGGAAGCAAAAACAAGCACTAAAAAGCACCGGAAACGCACTTTAAGTGCAGAATTTACATAATTCAGCAATAATTCAGCATTTAGACATATGAATATTTTGCAGAAATGTCGTTTTATTATCCAGAATATTTCCCTAAGTGTTGGGAATCGATAGTGTTATAAAAAGATACTTATTAAACACTAAAAGGTGCAATTTAGCACTTTAACGAATCGGTATGTAACCGAACAACCGGACTATACCCGGAACATAAAAATACTGTCAATAACATTGTTTATCTCTTTCTGAGCCAGTTAGGGTCCCTGAATACCCTAACGCCCGTCATAACACACGACACACAACTAATCGGGTTAAGCACTTAACTAACTTACTTAACCTAACTAATATCCAACTAATTAGTTGGAATCGAACTAGACCCCCCCCCCCTCTTTAGAAACCGTCCCCATGTGGGGGAACATACCTTGTACCCTTGTGATTATTATAATCCTAATGTTTAGTATCTAAAGGACATAGTATCCATTGGTTAAACTTGTTTGAGATTGTCTATAAGTTGCAAGTTTTGCACACCATCACCTTCACTTAACACACACCACTTCACAACTCTCTCTCCCTCTCCTAGAGCTTACGGCCGAACACCCCACACCCATCCATCCATCTTTCAAGTTTGATCTTGCAAGTTCCAAGCATCTACAAGTGTTAAGGGTCGCATATAAGGAGCCTTGGAGCAAACGGAAGGCGGAGAACCTCTCTACTTTGCTTTTATCCACCCTATTTGCGCTTAGATTCTTCCCTAGCCTTGAGCTAGTGGTATGTTGCATAAATCACCTTCTTGAACTATTCTAAAGTGGTTAAAATGTTATGTAACGGCTAAAACTCGTAAACATACAAGTTGATACATAAAAGTCTACTAAAAATACTTGTAATGATGGTTAAAAGCTCAAATGTTGTGTAAATCTTGTAGTAATTGATTTGTGTGGTTATTTGGACCCGATCTATGTTGTGGTAGCTCGGATCATCATTTAACCCGGTTTAGTCATGATCTTGGATTATGACATAAAGTTTGTTTAAGTGTAACAAGGGTTAAATGATGAAACTCTACCACACACGAATCATGAACTTGTGTAAAAGCGATTTAACTTGTGAAATAGTGTTTAAAACTAGTAGATCTACGTATCTACAAGCGGTACTTTCAAAAGACCAAGTGTCCAAGAAATCATATTTTCTAAAGCCGAGTCTTACATGAAAAATAATGATTTTAGCAAACACACGAGTATGTAAACACTTGTGTAACACAAAGTTTCGACAAAATAACTATTTTTGTAAATGTTTACCGGAAGTTGTAAAGATGTAACTTCTTTAAAAGCGAGACTTTCAAGAAACAAAGTTGGTCTATACAAAGATCCACTAAAAATAATGGAAAGATACTACCTATTTTGGGAAAAACCACAAGTTCATGTATTTCTGCGATTATATCTATTTTAACTAGTTGCATATTGTTTATTGTTGAATGAGGAAATTGTTGATGATTTAAAAGAAAATAAACACATGTTTTGAAAACATGGGAAACCTCCATTTTTAGGGGAAACTCTGTCAAAATTTTTATAAATTTTGACACTTAGAAAAATATAAGTTTTTGAGAAACTTATTCCCTAAAAATGTGTTTAAAAGCATTACCAAGGTTTCCCTAATTTTTGGTGATAAGAAATGAGGATTTCTTCAAGAATAAAAATGGATATAAGTATGTATATTTTTGAGAGAAAAATATATATTATTTGATCACCAACTTATGTGCTAAGTGTATATAGTATGTGTTATACGTACTAGTGTATTAAGACTTAAAAATACACTAAATACTCGTGAGGAGTATAAACATAAAAATACACATACAACATACAAGATACGTAATTCGGGTGCGAAGTGCAAAACACAAAAGACTTATATTTATTTTAGAGGAAATAATATAAGTAAGATACGTAGTTAAAAATATGAAATATTTTTAACACAACAATACGAATACAAAAGAGAGTGACTGTACTTGTGCGATACAAGTCTAGTGACTAACATTAAGAAAACGCGTATAGGTTACGACGTTAATTAAGCAAATCCGGTGAAGTTTACGACGCACAGGAACGCAAAGTTGTGAGTTCATGCTCCCCCTTTTCTCTTAACTGTTTTCAGTTTTATAACTTCGGGGGTGAAATACATGTTACAAATATTACAATGTTTACAAATGGTATGATGGATACAAGAATGATACGAGAAATCGTGTCACGAATAGGGTACCATAAGCACCATTAATCGTGTACATACTTAGACCGCAGAACAAAAGGTTAGATCTAATGGGTTCCGGGCAGCCCCACTGTTGGCCACTCTTTTACCAAGCAGTGTTTTTGTGTCTCAGTCGTAAACCGACTACAGAAAAATGCCTATGGTTTGGTGACTTCCTATGTCGTGTCACATGTTAATGGCTTTGCAACCCATTAACACATGATACATACAGAAATATTTGACTTATACATGAGTACGTGGTGTACACAAAAGACTTGATTTATACAAAAGACAAATTATGTTTTCATACAAAGTATACAAACGTGAAATACAAAAACTGCATGAATTCACACCAACTTTATGTTGACGTTTTTCCAAAACTCACATGTATTTCAGGTAACTAGGATGGATGTGCGCGTGGTATTACTCATGCTCGTGGATGTCGCTTCGTTTATCTTTAAATAAAGTTGTGACTTTTGAGACAATATGTTATCTCGTGTTGTAAACACTTGACATATGTTTTCAGTAATGTAATATTTGAAGATATTTTTGAGCATGTAGTATGTTTACTCTTCGTATGCAATGAGAACCTTTCATGATCACACCTCGTGCTTCCGCCGCAGAAAGGGGTGTGACAGATTGGTATCAGAGCAGCGATTGTAGTGAACCAGGATTCCTTCTCGAGTCTAGTCTACAATCTCTAGGATCCTTTCACGAAAAATTTTTCAAAGAGTTTTCATTGCATAAAACGTCCCGCGACATCCACTGCCTGAAACTGTCTACATGAGTCTAGAAAAGACACTACGAGACTTAGAGTGCACTTGAGTAGCACTTGTCGTTGACTAGAAACTACTTGCAATTATGTGTGATAATTAGCATGTACTAGAAGTAGAATGTCACAAGTATACGTGACTTTACCTGAAAGCAATGGCCCATCTGAAGGAAGAAATACGAGGATGAAACAAACTGTGCGGACTGTGCAAGGAGTTACGTAATTATGGATGCATACATAATTATGGAATTCAGTGCACAAAAATCACAGCAAGTCTTGTCACATATAGATTCCCTCAGTGCAAGCCTACTAAGTACTCTGCTAGAGTAATAATTGTTTGATGTCACTTATGTGGTATATATACCTGTGAATATATGATACTACTGTCTAGTGTGACAATATCAAACAAATGCCTAACCCTGTTGTGTTATGTTCTGTCAGAACATGGCACCCAGGAAAGCTGTGAATGCTCGCAATGATGATCAACCTCCTCCTCCCCCACTGCCAAGAACTGCTGATGAGCTGAACGCCCTACTGGAGGAAAGGATCTCCGCTGCTATCGCCCAGTACGAGGCGAACCGTACTCAAGACAGTGGAGGACCAAGCAACGCTAGACGTAATGGGAATGGAGATTCGTCTGGAGGCAATGCAGCTCAAGGTAACCTTAAGACACTGTGCTAAGCATGAGGAAATTTATGAACGGTCTTTGTTTCATTATTTCTTCGATTGCTCACGTGTGAATTGGTTGAATCAATTCCAGGCTGCACTTTCAAGCAGTTCCTCGACTGCAAGCCGATGAACTATGATGGCACAGGAGGTGCAGTAGCATTTGTGCGCTGGACGGAGAAGACTGAAGCTACCTTCCGCATGAGCAAGTGTACCGCGGATCAACAAGTCACCTTTGCTACTGGGTTATTTGTCGATGAAGCACTGACTTGGTGGAACCTGCAAGTCCAAACCTTGGGCGATGATGCCGCTTATGGCCTAACTTGGGATGAGCTGAAGGAAAGAATGAGAGAGAAGTACTGCTCTCGTGCTGAACTCCAAAGGCTGGAGACGGAGTTCTGGCACTTGACCATGGAAGGTGCTGACATTAATGGCTATACTCGAAGGTTCCACGATTTGTCCAGAGTGCTTCCCTACATGGTGACTCCCGAATTCAAGCGTGTTGAACGCTACATTTGGGGACTGGCCTCAGAGTTTCGTGGCATGGTGACGTCAGCCAAACCACAAACAATCACCGAGGCTGTAACTCTGGCTGTCAGCCTTACTGAAGATTGTGTTCGAATGAAGAAGCTATCACTGAACCCCACAAAAAATGCCGAGACGCATGCTGAGTCTTCTGGTGACAAGAAAAGGAAATATGCAAACTTGAATCAAGCAACTCGTAACAGCAAAGGTTCCAACAAGAAGCGTGACCCTAACCCGCCTCAAGGGGCGAAATCTCTTGCAGCTATGAACGACGCACCAGCAAGGGGATACCGGGGCACCTTGCCCAAATGCCATCGGTGTAAACACCATCACGAGGGAGCTTGTCGCATCCCAAAGTGTGACAAGTGTGGAAAGTTGGGTCACCGCACTGAAGACTGCTGGAGTAAGAGGAACGGGAATGGAAATCGTAACGGGGCTGATGATAGGAACAATGGTGGAAATGGAAACGGTGCTGGCAATGAGAATGGGCGAAACCAAGGATGCTTCAGATGTGGAAGCAAAGATCATTTCATGAAGGACTGCCCAGAGAGAAACAATGCTCAGGCCCGAGCATTTGTGATTGGAGCAAGGGACGCACGCGAGGACCCTAATGTGGTCAACGGTACGTTCCTCATTAACAATCACTTTGCATCCATATTATTCGACACTGGCGCCGATTATAGCTTCATGTCTGTGGAATTTAAACGCATACTTGGAATAGAATCTAGTAGATTAGAAATTCCTTATTCCATAGAACTAGCCAATGGTAAACTTGTTGAATCGAGCGAAGTTGTCAGAGGCTGCACACTAGAACTTGGCGAACGAAATTTTAGCATTGACCTCTTACCTATTCAATTGGGTAGCTTCGATGTAGTAGTCGGAATGGACTGGTTGTCCAAGAACAAAGCTGAAGTTATTTGTCATGAGAAAATCATTCGCATCCCTTTAGCGAATGGTGGAACTCTCATCGTGCATGGAGAAAGACGAAACACGCCTCTACGAATCATCAGTTGTATGAAGGCACAAAAGTGCTTAAGGAAAGGATGTGTTGCTTTCCTAGCACACGTTGTAGATAAGAAGGCTGTGGAGCCAAAACTCGAAGACATTCCTGTGGTGAAGGAATTTCCTGATGTGTTCCCTGAAGATCTGCCAGGACTACCTCCGCAACGACAAGTCGAATTCCACATAGACTTGGTTCCAGGAGCCGCTCCTGTAGCCAAGGCACCCTATCGACTTGCGCCATCCGAAATGCAAGAATTATCTACACAACTTCAGGAGTTGTTGGATAAAGGATTCATAAGGCCAAGCTTCTCACCCTGGGGAGCTCCAGTATTGTTCGTGAAGAAGAAGGATGGATCATTACGGATGTGTATCGATTACAGGGAACTGAACAAGCTCACAATCAAGAATTGGTATCCACTACCGAGGATTGATGACTTGTTTGATCAACTGCAAGGATCAAGCTACTATTCCAAGATCGACCTTCGATCTGGATACCATCAGTTGAGAATCCAAGATGAAAGTGTGCCAAAGACTGCATTCAGAACACGCTATGGGCACTACGAATTTCTTGTAATGCCGTTTGGATTGACGAACGCGCCAGTGGTCTTTATGGACCTAATGAACCGCGTATGCAAACCATATCTCGATAAATTCGTGATTGTATTTATCGATGATATCCTGATTTACTCACGAACGAAAGAAGAGCACGAGCAACATCTCAGAACCATCTTGGAACTACTGAAGAAAGAAAAACTTTATGCAAAGTTCTCGAAATGCGAATTCTGGATTCGCGAAGTACAATTTCTTGGTCACGTGGTGAATGAGAAGGGCATTCATGTAGACCCATCCAAGATTGAAGCAATAAAGAATTGGGAAGCTCCCAAGACCCCAACTGAAGTTCGACAATTTTTGGGTTTAGCGGGCTATTATCGGCGATTCATCGAGAATTTCTCAAGGATAGCTCAACCGCTAACGACCCTTACCTAAAAAGACAAGAAATACGACTGGGGTCACAAACAAGAAGAAGCCTTTCAGCTACTTAAGAACAAGCTCTGCGATGCACCGATACTATCGTTACCCGAAGGCACTGAAGACTTCGTGGTATACTGCGACGCCTCACGACAAGGCTTGGGTTGCGTGCTCATGCAACGCCAAAAAGTCATCGCTTATGCTTCAAGACAACTGAAGGTTCACGAGAGAAATTATACCACTCACGACCTGGAGCTGGGCGCAGTGGTATTCGCCTTGAAGATTTGGCGACATTATTTATATGGTACTCGATGTACAATCTTCACAGATCACAAAAGCTTACAACACATATTTGATCAGAAGGAATTGAATATGCGCCAGCGACGTTGGGTTGAGCTGCTAAATGATTATGACTGTGAGATTAAGTACCATCCTGGAAAGGCGAACGTTGTAGCGGACGCGTTAAGCCGAAAAGAAAGGGTTAAGACCCTAAGGGTTCGAGCATTGGAAATGACGATTCGAACGAACCTCACTACACGCATTCGAGATGCACAACAAGAAGCTCTTAAAGGAGAGAACCGTAAAGCTGAATACCTACGGGGTATGCTTAAATACATGGCGCCAAATGAAGAGGGAGCCTTATACTTTAAAAAGCGCATTTGGGTTCCACTCTATGGTGGCCTACGAGAAGTCATCCTTGATGAAGCGCACAAGTCAAGATACTCGATCCACCCAGGGTCGGACAAGATGTATCAAGACTTGAAAGAGTATTATTGGTGGCCGAGACTCAAAAGCGACGTTGCTGTTTATGTTGGAAAATGCCTAACCTGTGCCAAGGTTAAGGCAGAATATCAGAAGCCGTCTGGCCTACTACAACAACCAGAGATTCCTGTATGGAAGTGGGAACAAATCTCGATGGACTTCATAACGAAATTACCCAGGACCCCGAGAGGGCACGATATGATATGGGTAATAGTTGATCGATTGACGAAGTCTGCGCATTTCCTACCAATCCGAGAGAAGGATAGCACTGGAAAGCTTGCTGAAATATACTTAAGAGAAATTGTGGCACGACATGGAGTGCCAATCTCAATCATTTCAGACAGAGATGGACGCTTTGTCTCAAGAATCTGGCAATCTTTTCAGGAAGCCTTTGGATCTCAGTTAGATCTGAGCACGGCATTCCATCCGCAAACAGACGGCCAGAGCGAACGGACTATACAAACGTTAGAAGATATGCTTCGCGCATGTGTCATGGATCTAGGCGGCAGCTGGGATACTCATCTACCTTTAGTTGAGTTTTCCTACAATAACAGTTATCATACGAGCATAAAAGCCGCGCCGTTCGAAGCTCTGTATGGCCGCAAATGCCGATCGCCCTTATGTTGGGCAGACGCTGGAGATAAGCGTATGGTTGGTCCTGAACTTGTACAAGAGACAACCGACAAGATTGCACAGATCCGAGAGCGCATTAAGGCGGCTCGAGAGCGACAAAAGAGCTACGCTGATCCGAATAGAAAATCGGTAGATTTCAAGGTGGGAGACAAAGTGTTGTTAAAAGTCTCACCATGGAAGGGCGTAGTCAGGTTTGGAAAGCGCGGAAAGCTGAATCCACGATACATCGGACCATTCAGAATATTGAAGAGAATTGGTACCGTGGCATACAAGTTGGAGTTACCGGAAGAACTTAATGGAGTACATGATACGTTTCATGTATCCAACCTGAAGAAGAGTCCAACACAAGAAAACGTGATCATCCCGATGGATGAAGTGCATATTGATGAAGCCCTCCGATTTACAGAGCAACCCGTTGAGGTTACCGACTGGAAAGTCAACAAGACTAGGAGGAGCAGTGTGAAGCTTGTCAAAGTACGTTGGAGCTCTAAGCACGGACCCGAGTACACATGGGAACGTGAAGACCAGTTCAATAAAAAGTATCCCCACCTATTCAAGAAGACTCCAGCGAGAGTGAGTTTAGCCTGAATTTCGGGACGAAATTCTTTTAACGGGGGGAGACTGTGACAACTGGCCCACACCGGTAATTTCCGTACACATTAATTATTGCTTAATGACTGCAATTATATGCTTAATTGTCAGCAATGTCTGAACACGTGATTAAACAAGTGAATTCATGCACGTTGTATACTACAAAATATTGCTTTATGCATAAACGAGAGCGTTGCGTCAAATATAATAGTAAACTCACCGGTAAGACACACTGTGTCAACAGAACTGCAGAAAGCAGTCAGACAATAAAATTGGAGCCTAGGTGTAGGTCCGACAACAAGAATGCATTAAAACCCAAGAGTACATACAAGGGTTTAATATATATGCAATACGGAAGCAAAAACAAGCACTAAAAAGCACCCGAAACGCACTTTAAGTGCAGAATTTACATAATTCAGCATTTAGACATATGAATATTTTGCAGAAATGTCGTTTTATTATCCAGAATATTTCCCTAAGTGTTGGGAATTGATAGTGTTATAAAAAGATACTTATTAAACACTAAAAGGTGCAATTTAGCACTTTAACGAATCGGTATGTAACCGAACAACCGGAATATACCCGGAACATAAAAATACTGTCAATAACATTGTTTATCTCTTTCTAAGCCAGTTAGGGTCCCTGAATACCCTAACGACCGTCATAACACACGACACACAACTAACCGGGTTAAGCACTTAACTAACTTACTTAACCTAACTAATATCCAACTAATTAGTTGGAATCGAACTAGACCCCCCCCCCCCTCTTTAGAAACCGTCCCCATGTGGGGGAACATACCTTGTACCCTTGTGATTATTATAATCCTAATGTTTAGTATCTAAAGGACATAGTATCCATTGGTTAAACTTGTTTGAGATTGTCTATAAGTTGCAAGTTTTGCACACCATCACCTTCACTTAACACACACCACTTCACAACTCTCTCTCCCTCTCCTAGAGCTTACGGCCGAACACCCCACACCCATCCATCCATCTTTCAAGTTTGATCTTGCAAGTTCCAAGCATCTACAAGTGTTAAGGGTCGCATATAAGGAGCCTTGGAGCAAACGGAAGGCGGAGAACCTCTCTACTTTGCTTTTATCCACCCTATTTGCGCTTAGATTCTTCCCTAGCCTCGAGCTAGTGGTATGTTGCATAAATCACCTTCTTGAACTATTCTAAAGTGGTTAAAATGTTATGTAACGGCTAAAACTCGTAAACATACAAGTTGATACATAAAAGTCTACTAAAAATACTTGTAATGATGGTTAAAAGCTCAAATGTTGTGTAAATCTTGTAGTAATTGATTTGTGTGGTTATTTGGACCCGATCTATGTTGTGGTAGCTCGGATCATCATTTAACCCGGTTTAGTCATGATCTTGGATTATGACATAAAGTTTGTTTAAGTGTAACAAGGGTTAAATGATGAAACTCTACCACACACGAATCATGAACTTGTGTAAAAGCGATTTAACTTGTGAAATAGTGTTTAAAACTAGTAGATCTACGTATCTACAAGCGGTACTTTCAAAAGACCAAGTGTCCAAGAAATCATATTTTCTAAAGCCGAGTCTTACATGAAAAATAATGATTTTAGCAAACACACGAGTATGTAAACACTTGTGTAACACAAAGTTTCGACAAAATAACTATTTTTGTAAATGTTTACCGGAAGTTGTAAAGATGTAACTTCTTTAAAAGCGAGACTTTCAAGAAACAAAGTTGGTCTATACAAAGATCCACTAAAAATAATGGAAAGATACTACCTATTTTGGGAAAAACCACAAGTTCATGTATTTCTGCGATTATATCTATTTTAACTAGTTGCATATTGTTTATTGTTGAATGAGGAAATTGTTGATGATTTAAAAGAAAATAAACACATGTTTTGAAAACATGGGAAACCTCCATTTTTAGGGGAAACTCTGTCAAAATTTTTATAAATTTTGACACTTAGAAAAATATAAGTTTTTGAGAAACTTATTCCCTAAAAATGTGTTTAAAAGCATTACCAAGGTTTCCCTAATTTTTGGTGATAAGAAATGAGGATTTCTTCAAGAATAAAAATGGATATAAGTATGTATATTTTTGAGAGAAAAATATATATTATTTGATCACCAACTTATGTGCTAAGTGTATATAGTATGTGTTATACGTACTAGTGTATTAAGACTTAAAAATACACTAAATACTCGTGAGGAGTATAAACATAAAAATACACATACAACATACAAGATACGTAATTCGGGTGCGAAGTGCAAAACACAAAAGACTTATATTTATTTTAGAGGAAATAATATAAGTAAGATACGTAGTTAAAAATATGAAATATTTTTAACACAACAATACGAATACAAAAGAGAGTGACTGTACTTGTGCGATACAAGTCTAGTGACTAACATTAAGAAAACGCGTATAGGTTACGACGTTAATTAAGCAAATCCGGTGAAGTTTACGACGCACAGGAACGCAAAGTTGTGAGTTCATGCTCCCCCTTTTCTCTTAACTGTTTTCAGTTTTATAACTTCGGGGGTGAAATACATGTTACAAATATTACAATGTTTACAAATGGTATGATGGATACAAGAATGATACGAGAAATCGTGTCACGAATAGGGTACCATAAGCACCATTAATCGTGTACATACTTAGACCGCAGAACAAAAGGTTAGATCTAATGGGTTCCGGGCAGCCCCACTGTTGGCCACTCTTTTACCAAGCAGTGTTTTTGTGTCTCAGTCGTAAACCGACTACAGAAAAATGCCTATGGTTTGGTGACTTCCTATGTCGTGTCACATGTTAATGGCTTTGCAACCCATTAACACATGATACATACAGAAATATTTGACTTATACATGAGTACGTGGTGTACACAAAAGACTTGATTTATACAAAAGACAAATTATGTTTTCATACAAAGTATACAAACGTGAAATACAAAAACTGCATGAATTCACACCAACTTTATGTTGACGTTTTTCCAAAACTCACATGTATTTCAGGTAACTAGGATGGATGTGCGCGTGGTATTACTCATGCTCGTGGATGTCGCTTCGTTTATCTTTAAATAAAGTTGTGACTTTTGAGACAATATGTTATCTCGTGTTGTAAACACTTGACATATGTTTTCAGTAATGTAATATTTGAAGATATTTTTGAGCATGTAGTATGTTTACTCTTCGTATGCAATGAGAACCTTTCATGATCACACCTCGTGCTTCCGCCGCAGAAAGGGGTGTGTCAAAATAAACATATTAGAAGTGTTAGAACGAAAACGGGTAAACCCCAAGAGCCATATAACGAAAGCGTTTGGTAGTCATTAGAAATGGAGGGTTCCATAAATGAGCTAAACGAGTCGAATAATTGTTTAGTAAATAGTAAAAGTGTGTTTAGAATAGCATTTGGAAAATGACGGATTACAAGAGCGTGAAACCATAGATTTGGTAATGAAACGCCGGTGATCATAATCCCCGGATGTTGGGTAAATACGTCTTGCGGACATAAAATTTGTTAGTGGTTAAATTAACGCAAAAGCTAAACGGGTCAAATAAATACATAAGGAATTTATAGACTTTCAGCCCATACATCCAATTTTTGATATAATAATCTTGATAGATGAATTGGTAGTTTAATCACGGACGCGTAGGAAAAAGAATCACCTAAAACGGACGCCTAGATAGAAAGTTATGAACTTTTAAAGTTGAAATTGTTGGAAAATTTAGTGCTGGGCAAATATGCAGGTCCAGGAACTGGACCCGCTGGAAAACCTGTTTCCCCGCGACAGGATCCCATAGTTGGGGCGCGACACGCGACAGATTAAAGGACGCCTTCCGCGACACGCGAGAGGCATGATTTTGGAAATTTTATTTTTATTTTCATCGTTTGATATTGGAACTTGATTATACTTGTTTATATGTTGTCAAAACTAACATTTAAGTTGGTTTTGATGTTAGGTAATGTTGGCGATACTCCGGATGGCGATCAAGCAATATGTCAGAGAACCGAACACAACACTTTTGAAGCTTCCGCGTTAATATAATTTTTTTTAACTAAATGTGAACATGTAACTCTTGTCGTCACTTTTGTATGTTTTAAACTAGTAGGGATGTTAATCCTAAATACTCTAATTATGTAAGAATATTAAACGTAACAGTTTCTTTTTGTTAACCCGCATTTTACGCAAACTAAATGCGTATTTAGTAGTAAATTCATATTAAATTAATACGGGTGTTACAGACTTGCCTTTAGTGTAACCTTTGATTATTTCTGCACTTTTGCATTTTTTAAGAGATTATCTTAGTTATAGTAGCAGGCCCCTCTTTTGAAGGTGACGTTACCTTCAACCCAGTAGTTTGAGTCAGCAAGGATACAATCCTAAAGGGTTGGATTATTGAAAGATAATTAATTAAGTTATTAATGCGTAATGTGGTAGGCCCCTCTTTTGAAGGTGACGTTACCCCCGGCTAAGTAGTTTGAGTCAGCAGGGATACAATCCTAAGTAGTCGGGTTAATGTTTTAATAGTAGCTTACATATGAGGGGATCAAGAAATTCGAACCCCCGCCATCCAATACCAGTGGATATTGAAGGAGGTCCTACTAAGCTTGACCCAAGTCCTTGAAGGATCTATACACTGAACAAGGCAAGACTCTTACCAAACCATTCCCTTAACCCCCGACCAGGTAGCCAACATATCTTCATATAGACCGTGGAGATATGAATGGTGTAAATCTTTTATTTTATATAGACAGTAAAATAACGCCAAGACACCACGTACAAATGATAAGGAAGATTCACCTTCAACATAAGAAACTAGTTATTAAAGTCATTAATACATAACCAAATAAAAAGTGCGAAAAGATTAAAAATAAAAAAGTATTACACTAAATGCTTGTCTTCACCAAGTGATGTAAGAGACTTAGGCAAACATGGCCTTTGATTGTCAAGAACTCTTACTATCAATCTTGGATCCCGAGACTACTACACACACTCTATGATGGATGATGGATGATGGATGATGGATGATGGTGGTGGATGTGGGTTGTGATGGTGGTGGTGGGTAGGTGAAGTGTGAGAGAGGTGGTTTGCCAAGGGATGAGTTGCAAGTGAGCCAAGCACCCCTATTTATAGCCTGCACAGAAGCCCGGACACGGCCCCGTGCCCGTTGGGCACGGCCCCGTGTCCACCCATCTTTTGTTTCTTCATTAATTGCAGTTTGTCTTCATTAGTTGACCACGCCCCCGTGTCCGCTGGGCACGACCCCGTGTGCAGAAGCGTATCTGTACTATCAAGATTTGCCTAGATTCTGCGAATCTAAGCATTGACCACGGCCCCGTGTCCGGTGGACACGCCCCCGTGTTGGGTGATAGAAGCTTCTACAACTTTGTCTTTTCTGCAGACACTTGGGCACGCCCCCATGCTCATTGAGCACGGGGCGTGTTCAGGCTTCTGTTCTCTTGTTTTTGCTTGGGAGGATGATGTCGAGGGGTCGGGCATGAACGTTTCTTCCTTTTCTTGTATTATTGTTAGATTTGACTGCATTTTTGCTTCTTTTGTTCATTTAAGCTTATTTAACCCTGAAAATACAAAAGGAAGACAATCACACTTTTTCCAACATTAGTACTAAAAAAAGTTAGTTTTATGCCTTATTTGATGTAATTTATATGTTGCATTTTGCACAAATCAAATACCCCCACACTTGAATCTTTGCTTGTCCTCAAGCAAAACTCTTTATAATGTGGCTTTACACTCCCAAATGGAATGGGTAGAAGAGAAGGTTTTGGGCTTGTCTTTGAGTGTCGGGATTCCAAGATTTTTATTAGGTTTTATTTTTATGTTATTTACAATCCTATTCGTCATGATTTATTTAGAACATTTCATAAGAGAAATTATTTATTTGGGCATAACATGTATTTTTAAAATTCCATTTATATACAAGTTCACATACCTCACGGGAGATCACACAACACTCGGCCGAAGATGTATTTTTGTGAAACACTCGAGAGCGGAATGGAACTTACTTCTACCATATGCTTGCCAAGCAATCAATCCTCCTCCTTTTTAACTATAAACCTTCGTAAATATCAAGAGGACTTTTGGGGAAGGGGTAGGCTTGGGTTACAGGTAGGTGGTTGGGTTAGTGGTTAGTAGAAAAGGGCGAAAGGCGTAAAAAGTGTCGGTTTTCGTAAAACATTTTGTTTTTGTGAATTTTTATTTCAATGAAGCATTATTCAAACAAGCCTTCTTTTGATGAGTTTTGTTTGTTTATTGCTAACTTCATTTTTTTAATAATAAAGTCATAAGAAAACCGAGCTTTGTTACTAAAATAAAGGGTTTAAAATGAAAAAGGGTTTTAGTGGGCAAAAGGGTGTGTGTTTTGGGTTTAGAAATGAAAAGGTTTAGGCTCAAAGGGGTTAACTAGGGGGATTTTGGGTAGGTGGTAAAAAAAAAGAAAAATAATGGTGTTGAAATAAAAAGGGTTAGTCCTAATGCCTCTATCATTTACTTACTTGAGTTTAAGTTGGTAAGGACCGGGAATGTATCGTCGTGGCATGTTCTAGAGTCGTAAGAAACCAAGCGGCTATTCACACAAGAAACGAAAAATGAGCATTTAGTTTAAAGATGTGTATTTGTATGCTCAATAAAGGCTCAAAACTCACTTTTTGTGGGAATGGGTTTTTATGTGATCAAGTATATATAATCAAATTTTAACTAGATTTGTCATGCCGTTTCGTAATTTTTTTATGTTGGTTCTTTTTATCACGACGCTATCGGTTGTAAATTTATAAAAATATAACCTTTTTAAAACTTGTAATTCCCAAGTTAAACCAAGATAAGTAAAAAAAATGAAAAGTTTTTGAAAAACTTTTGGGGTGATTAGCAGTTCCAATAGAGTTTTGTGTAAGGCTTGTAATTAGGACTTGCAAAATTCAAGGTTTTAGCATCCCCACCCCACACTTAAATTACACATTGTCCTCAATGTGTCCCAAAAATAAGTTTTTAGGTTGATTGAATGTGTAAAAGGTGTGTTAAAGAAAAAAATTATGTTATTGGGCGTCTGGACACGGCCCGTGCTTGCTGAGCATGACCCCGTGGTCAGATTGCCAGTAACGAAAACTTACAGATAGTGGACACGGGGGCGTGTTTGGTGAACACGGCGCCGTGTTTGGCGAAAGTCTGCATAATTTAAACAAACAGCAGGTCTGGGCAATGGGCACGGGGGCGTGTCGACTAAACACGGCCCTGTGTGGACAAACTGCAAAGGTGTAAAACAGGTCTCTGGCTTCGGTTTTGTTGTCCCGGATTTAGTGGCACTAATGTTTAGTGCTCTAAGCCTCGTATGTACCTGTTTAACTAATAAATGCCACACCAAACAATAGCCAACATCCTAAATTACCATTGTTCAACCATCCACATCACAAAGTTAAAATAAAAGAAATGCAGAAAATTAAAAGTGTTAAGGAAATAAAATTGTTCAACAAATGGCACGCAGGCCAAGTAATTGTTTATGAGAATAAGGGGTTAACCTGATAGACCTCCAACCAAGAACCGCTACCTCCACTCCTCCAGCTCAATCCATATCCTCGCCTTCATCATCATCACCTCCTCCGTGGCCCGCCATGTACTCCCGGATGTTCCCAATGTCATCCTGTATGTCGGAGATGTTTCTCTCTATTGCTCCGACCCGGGCGTACGTGTTACTGGCCAGGTTGTAGGTGTTCCTGGTGCACATAAGGTTTTCCTGCAATAAATCATGTAAACTTTGAAAGTTAGGAAAATCGCCTCCTTGAGAGGAGGATTGACCCGGATCCCCTGGTGCTGGTAGTGGTACTGAGGAGGAGGACAGATGTGTGGTGCGTGTAAGACGAGTGCCTCTTGCAGGTTCCATGCATGCCCTTGAACTCTTTGAAAACTGACCGTCCCGTCATCCGCTTCATAGATCAAGTTCATGGAGCGGCAAATGACCATGTCCACCCTCCCCGACCATGGGCTCTTTTGGAAAGACCTTGGCATCCTATCAACAAAATGTTTGAAAAGGCGGTAAATCCATCCTCCAAAGAAGATAGGTGTTGGGGGAGTAGCAAGTTGGTTCAGGTGCATGTTTCAGAGTAGTAGGTATGGAACATCAAGGTTGGTACGGGTGTGAATGCAATGGAGGACCACCAGATCTTGTAACCCTACAACGCCACTACTGTTGTAACATCTGTGCTTGTAATCATTGTGAACAATTCTGTTATCAATAAAACAATGTTATTTGATCCCAATGTTTGTTTGTTTGTGTTTTACATTTTTCATGTTTTGACTTTTATTCAATTTCAAACTTTACATCGCTTTCTGGAGAGTTATACACAAACTGATGCGTAAACGTAATCAGTTTAATGCGACAAATACTCCGGAACATCAACATATACTTAACATACCTTAAATAACCTTTACATAACTTAGAAATAAGTTTTAAAGGCTTTGGTATGGCAAAAACAAGTTAATTCGCTTACAGGGACTAAACTTGACAAACTGCGAAAGTATGCCAATTTGAACTGTAATGAACATTCCGAAACATGACCATAAGTTAAACACACCTTAAATATCCTTTATATAGCTTAGAAATAGGCTTTGAGGGGTTCGGTGTGCTAAAATAAACTTTTGGGTCAATCAGGGACTAAAAGCGTCAAAAAGTGCACAAGTTTGCACTTTCGCGCATAACTTACGTTCTGAATACATTCGGACATCCAAAAATTTATGTAAGCCCTAAAATATTTTATTTTAGTGTTTGGCATGAGAAAAATCCATTCGTCGCGCAATTTGGATCGTTTTTCGCGCTTATGCGCATTCCGTCGTAATTAAGCGAACATCGCGATCGTACGACCAAACGAACTGACAACCGACATATTTTTGAGCATGTTTCATGTCCACAATGTTTAGGAATCATTTTAGGGCCTTGAAGTTGGCTTTACGGGCCTTAGAAGTGTCGGAAATGAGCTTAAACACCAACAGGGACTGAAACTGTCAATATACAAAGTTGTTTCTGATCAGACAAGGCCATGCGGCCCGCCTAAGTTTATGTACATATTCACGTGGGCCGCGTCAGGCTCCCAGATCAGATAAGATCAATTAGTCAGCAGATTTCAGCTGATTAACTCACAACCACACACTCACACTTGCCCTTTCAGCTCATGAGAGGCCATTTTTAGTCACCACAACTTTCCAACAAGTGTACGCACGGGATTCGATCACATTTTCCAAGAAACGATCCTAACGGTTCGGGAAATCCTATAAATACCCATCACATTTTCACTCATTCCTCACAAGAATCTGATCTAAAAGACTCTAAGTTGGAACCATTGTTTCATACCTGAGTTATTTGGATCAAGATTAGCATTCGGGGACCCTTCGTAAGTATTCCTTCGTTCTTTTATTGCTTTTCGAGTCCGAAAGTCAAACTTTGTTTGACTTTCTGCGTTGACCAGTTTATGGTCAACGCGAAGTTCGTTTGAACTTCGCAACGTGATTGTAATCACGATGGTTATAGTCCCTTGGGACTATGCCTACTGATTACCACGTTGTCTAGGGTCATAAGGGTAAGCGATCTAATAAATCGCTTATACCTTCGAACCCGACCCATTTGGTCGATCATTAGGATCCGACCAAATACATTAGGTGACCATAGCATATAGGGAA
>JARYGA010021695.1:0-83544 GCA_030545235.1 Helianthus tuberosus
AAACCCACTTATCCTAGTGTGGTAAATCATCTAAACATTCAATTCATAGCATCATATGTATAATTTTCACTTAGGGCTTTGTTCCTAAGCAATTATACATCATAATTCGACCATAGCTTCAATAATTCATTCATAATTCGCGATTATGATGTTTATTCAAATTTCACAACTTCACAAATCATCAAAATTTTACATACCTTATGATCCTCTAGCTTGGGTGATCATTAGTTCACGTACAATTGTGAATTTCAGCTTCGTTTAAGCCTTCAATTTGATGACTCTAGTTAAATTAGGGTTTTGGCTCCTGGGGAGCTTCCTGTGTTCGAATAGAACACACCCAGAACACACACTATGTGTGTTTTATTTTGTTTATTCCATTTTATGTTACAACTTTCAAGTTATCTAAATTTGGCCCCTCTAATTTGGTTAGTTATTAAGTAGGCCACAACCTACTTATTTCTAACAATATTCTCACTTACTAACTAGGTTAAACATTCCTAGTTAACTTAGTGGGTTCAGGGAATTTATGACTCAGTTTATTTTAAGTTCTGTTAACTCAGGCCTTTTATAAACTTTATTTCCTCAAAAGCTTTCATTCAACTTTTATTTAATATTAGGTTTATTTATTTAAAATCCTAATATTCGTCGGGTTAATTTTACCACTAACAGTACTTTACCTGTCTTTTAGTATTAACGTAGTTTGATTACCAAACCCGTTTTCGGGGTGTTACAACATATATACATTATATGTGCACAACGCAAGCGGGGCGTTGATTACACATGGACTCCTTAGTATTAGTTATCTTAATTAGTAGTTTTAATGGTATTTAAGTAACTGTTCTAATTATATTAAATAAAAGAATTAAAGTTAAAAAAATTATGTTGAATTTTTGTTCTAGTTCCATCAGTATTTTTTAAACATAATAACTTTTATATACTTTATTATTATTTTTTTAAAATACCATAAAAATAAGCATTTTTTATCTTTAATGTTTGTATAAGATTTTAATATTTTTTTTTAAATCACTAAAAATAGCACTTCAAAACTGTTTGTGTTGGTTTCAACCTGTTGGTTATGTCTGTACTAGTTTCGAACTTGTTAATTATGTGTTGATTCTACTTGTGCGTGAGGACCGTTGCGGTGCTCCGAATGCTCAGACCGGCTGGTTTGACTTCGTATCTCATGCGGAATCCGAGTACGAAGGTGATTTGCACAAGAACAAACTAATTAAACTGGTTTCTATTGATTGTATGAAAATACAAAAACGTGAAACCAAATGGACGGAGTTTCCTCTCTCTAGTCCACCAAAAGATTACAAATGACAAGACATCAACACCTATGTATTGACTAAGCCCAACCGTACTTAAACATTAGAACGAATGCGCATATTAGTGCGGATGCGCCCTAATCGTGCGAACCTGTCATGCACGGATCTGGAACTTTGTCTTGACTATTCTAATCAACTACGACTCGATACATTTGACACTAAAGTACATGATTGACGGAAGCGATAGACATAGTGCATTCGCAGACTCCCTCTTGGATATTGCTGTACTCAATCTTTGTTGTAGCTAATCTTCATCATCTATAATCTTCAATACACTTTGACAACTTTGAATCCTAGACTTCCCTTTACATCTTGATTCATCATCTCCCCCTTTCATCAGACTCCCTCTCAGCAAATTCCTCCTTGCTTTGAGCTTCCAGGATCCTTACCTGGCTCTTTGAGTATCAATTGAAATCACTTGTGAGAATTACTTGCACTTTTAGGATCATATCCTGGCTTTCCACAAATTACATTTGAGTTTAACAACCAAGCTCCCCCTATCAATTAGCTTTCTATCACAAAACTTTCATTATGATATTTGACATTAAAATCACGGTTATCTTCAAAAACCCTCACAAATAATCAAGTTCAACTTAATGACCTTGAAAATCTGATTATCTACCAAGTTCAAACTAATGACCTTGGTTGACAATTTTAAACAAATTTTAAAATTTTCATTTTAAAATTCAAGTTTCAAATTAATGAACTTGTTTTTCCAAGACATGTTCAGCATATTTAGATTTTGAAATTCAGTTTTCCAACATCGATTGTCAAAACAAAAAGTGAAACAAAATCTTTTTGGATTTTACAAACTTTATGCTAAAACACACTGAAATTCTTTTTGAGATTTTATCTGTAAAGAAACAATATAACATATTTACAGACTCATTTTTGTTGAGTTGTGTTAGAGGATCATATCAGTTTTTGACAAATCACTAGCACCGTTTATCTATATAAACTTTAAGTTTTAAAGGATTCACTTAGATTGTCAGTATACTGATCCACTTAAATTTTCACACAGACTTCAAATGATTCAAGATACGAGATTAATGTTTTAAGAACTAACTTAAACGCATGTCCCACCTCAGATAATACTCCCGTATCAAGATTCCCTAGACTCAGTGTTACAGGTGAAAATACCTAAATGATATCTGTCTCTGGGTTAGTACGAGGCCTTAAGAGCTCAGGTTGGAACTTCCGTTCAGACAAAGAGATGAAGGCTCGACTTTAAGGTATGTTCCACTTAGGAATCTTCTCAAACTGCACTTGATATATTTCTTTCGATATTTTCTCAATTTTTATGCAGTGGGGGATTAAGCGCAAAAGCATTATACGATGTCTAGGCCATTGCTGATGCAAAATCAGAAGACCAAGTATAATACCCCAGATATCAATAAGTATAAAGACCTAGTATCTCAGAATCGGGAAATCTCTCAAATGAAATTTCGGAGTACTAAGTCAATATATCCAAGAGATGTTCCCCACGAATTAAGAAAGTTATTGATTTAGATTTATATATCGAAATCAATTTACTGAGTATGTAAAAACATACTGACATATCATCAGTGAGACCGTTTATCACGTTTTATCTTTCCATTTCTCTAGCATGTTGTGACTGTCTTATTGATATACTATCATTTCCTCTCTTTACACAAAACTCTTTTTGAATTTTTAATGTTTTTGTACTTTTTCAAATTTTCAAATGTTTTTGAATTTTATGTTTTTGAATTTTTCAATTTTAAAACTACATACCCCCTCTAAAATTCTAAAACATTTGACAAACCGATGTAATGGCTTCATCTCGCCACCCGTTTCTGCTTCACATTTAGAACATTTAAGATTTTTTCACATCCCCATGATCACCAAAACATTGACATTTAAACATTATGAAACCATTTTTCAATCTTGTTTTATCATGTTTTGTTTGTTCAGTCGTGAGGGTTTCAGCGACTTCCTTTAACATTTTTTTAACCAAACACTTCCTGTTTTTCAATCACAGGAGTCCTCCTCGTGTGCCAGGCTGCTCCCTTGCCCATGTTGAACTTGAATTGACTTCTGGATCACCTAGACAAACAATCAACTCAATTACTTGAATAAAGCAACCCAGGCCTGTTTGACCTTGGGTATTTTGATGCAATAAGACTCGTTCAGTTTAGGAAAATCTTTTTCGTTTTTTTACAAAATCTTTTTCATTTTTGACTTCAACCTACTTGGTTGAAATAATTTTCCTTTTCTCATCTACAGAAGTATCTTTTCTCTTCATTACCCAAATTTGTCCAATGAAACATTCTTTTCATAAAATCTTGAATTATTTTGAATGTTTCTTTTTGACAATTCAACTTTTTGTTTCCAAATTTGTTTTGGTTCATAAACCATGAAATGGTAAGTTATACGAGCTTGTAACATATTTAAATCAAGTATGAATATCAAAACGGACATAAAACAAGTTTTTGCCAGCATTTGGTCCTACGCGGGGCGCGACTGGATCCGCCCCAGCTCTCGCGGTACATGACAACACGTCGCGTGTCGCGCCAGGTCATGTCTACTCCGTCGCGTGGCGCGAGGAGTGCAATATTCCAGCAGGTTTCGTTCAGAAACCTGCATTTCCCAGCAGGCCAAGTTTTTACGAAAATGCGTATAACTTTCAAACTACACATCCGTTTTACACGATTCTTTTTCCTATGCGATCGTAATTTGATTCTCCATCACATGGAGTTAAAATCCGACATCCGGGTTACTAGGTTTTAGGTGATCTGTGCAAAATGTAACATATAAATTACATCAAATGAGGCATAAAACTAACCCTTTTTAGTACTAATGTTGGAAAAAGTGTGTTTTTGTCTTCCTTTTGAATTTACAGGATCAAATGAGTTTAAACGAACAAAAGGAACAAATATACAGCCAAAACCAACATAAATACAAAGAAAATAAATAAACGTGACATGCCTAACCCCTTGGCAGCATCCCCAAAGAAAAACCAACGACAACAGAAGACTGATCACGGGGTCGTGCCCGTTGGACACGAGGGCGTGGTCAGGAGCCTGCAGAAAAGACAAACCGGTGGAAGCTCCTACGCCCACCATGGGGGCTTGCCCAGCTCAGCACGGGGGGTGGTCAACACTAAGATACACAGAATCTTGCAAAATCTTGATAGTACAGATATGCTGCTGACCACAGGGCCGTGCCCACTGGACACGGGGCCATGTGGGACCCTCTGCTGACAACTGCATTTAATGAAGGAAAACAAAAGGTTGGCCACGAGGGCGTGCCCGCTGGACACGTGGCCGTGGCCAGGGATTTGTGCAGGCTATAAATAGGGGTGCTTCGTTCACTTCAAAGGCATCCCTTGGCAAACCACTACTCTCCCACTTTGCCACCACTCCACCACCACTACAACACCAACACCCACCACCACCATCATCTATCATCCATCTTTAGAGTGTTTGTAGTAGTCTTGGGATCCAAGATTGATCGTAAGGGTTCTTGCCAATCAAAGGCCATGTTTGGTTAAGCCTCTTACATCACTTGGTGAAGATAAGTCTTTTACGTATTACTTTTGATTTTTAATCTTTCGGCACTTTTTATTTGGTTTTGTATTAATGACTTTAATAACTAGTTTCTTATGTTGAAGGTGAATTTTCTTTATCATTTGTCCATGGTGTCTTGGCGTTACTTTACTGTCTATATAAAGTAAAAGATTGCATCATTCATGTCTCTACGGTCTATATAGAGGCATGTTGGCTACCTGGTGGGGGGTTAAGGGAATGGTTTAGTAAGGTTCTTGCCTTGTTCAGTGTATAGATCCTGCAAGGGCCTGGTTCAAGCTTACTAGGACCTCCTTCAATACCCACTTGTATTAGATGGCGGGGGTGCGAATGGCTTAAACCCCTCATATGTAAACTGCTATTAATACATTAAACCGGCTACTTATGATTGTATCACTGCTGACTCAGACCATTTAGCCGAGGGTAATGTCACCTTCAAAAGAGGGGCCTACCACTTTTCGCATTAATAACTTAATTAATAATATTTCAATATTCCAACCCTTTGGGATTGTATCCTTGCTGACTCAAACCACTGGGTTGAGAGTAACGTCACCTTCAAAAGAGGGGCCTACTAGTATAACTAAGATAATCTCTTAAAAAGTCCGAAAGTGCGAAAATCATCAAAGGATACATTAAAGGCGAGTCGGATCCAAGGGATTCATCTTGCCTATCTGTTTTTATTTTTATTTTTATTTCTGCATTTTTAGTTTTTATTTTAATGTTTTAAATCTTTTATCAAAAATTTAGATTGATTAGACGTTGAGGATAAACCTGTACTAAAAGCTCTTGTGTCCTTGGATGACCTCGGTATCTTACCAACGCTATACTACTCTCACGATGGGTGCATTTGCCCATGTGTGTATTTAGTGTTAGTAGAATATCGTGTTTTATAAATTTAAAACTTGACTAACGCGTAAAATGGGCTTAAAATATCAATAAAATTACATCACACTCGACACGCACCAAGTTTTTGGCGCCGTTGCTGGGGACACAAGGATTTTAAGAAAGTTTAGAATCAATGGCCTAATTATTTTTACTTATTTTCATATTTTTTTTAGGATTTTTCTTAATTTTTTAGTTTCTGCAGACTTCAGCACGGGCGTGCTCACTGAACACGGGGTCGTGTCCATCTTTGTTACTGGCAATCCTGTTTTAAGTCAGACAGTATGTTGGTGCAGTTGTCTGTCGACTTCATCTTCGTTCGAGTCTTAGATTAGAACTGATAGATCAGGGCTTGTAGTATGAGAAATTTAGGGTTTAGAATATTGTTTTAAGCTGATTTCGCTTGAAACATGTTATTTCGCTTGAAAGTAACAAATACCATTTCAAGCGAAATCAACATAAGTGATTTCGCTTGAACTGACATTTGTCACCTTCAAGCGAAACTCTAGCCCTATATCTAGCCTTTCAAGCGATATCAGTTGTATGATTCTTATTTCCGACTGCAAAGCTCTGTCGAGGTGTCTCCGAGTCTGTAAACGCGTTTTGAGCAATACAAGAGACAGTTAATAGTGATTCTAGTGTTATACAAGCTAAACAAAGACAGAATCAATGAATTCCGCCTCTGATTCTGTCTGAGCACTCTTCTGATCGACTCGTTAGGTCGTTTCACGATCCTACAAGTGGTATCAGAGCCCAGGAAGAAGAGTTCTTGCCAAAAACAGCCATTTGCCTGACTTCTACACCTTCTTTTTGAAATTGAACTAGTTTTCACGGTCAAAAAGTTTGGAATTTCACATATTGTGAGCGAAACTGTGGTTTAACTAATCCTTGAGAGTTTTGGACCTAAAATCAGATTAAAACTTGATCAAATACTTAATTCCGCTTGAAATACAGATCGGACTTGATGACATCAGCAACAGTTCAAGCGAGATTAGTGAGTTGATTCCGCTTGAAATAGAGTTTTCGCTTGAAAATTTGTCCTAGTTCCGCTTGAATTCATCTTATTTCGCTTGAATCATCTGATTCCACTTCAAGATTGATATTTCGCTTGAGAGTGCACTGCTTCAAGCGAAATCAGATATTTTGCTTCAGGGTTATTTCGCTTGAGTGTGACATTTCGCTTGAAATGGTATTTGTTAATTGAGTTTTCACGGTTAAAATAGACTGATTTTCATGTATAATGTGCGAAACATAGTTTTGATAAATCCTTGAAAGAATCAGATCTAAAATCGGCCTAGAACTTGATCAATTTTGCCAAAAACAGTTCGTATTGATGATATCAGCAATATTTCAAGCGAAATCAGCAGGTTGATTCCGCTTGAAATCGTGTTTCCGCTTGAAAAATTGTTCTTATTTCGCTTGAGTTCATTATTTCGCTTGATAATTCACCTGATTTCGCTTCAAGTTGATATTTCGCTTGAGTGCATACTGTTTCAAGCGAAATCAGTATTTTTGATTCAGGGTTATTTCGCTTCAGGGGTGATTTCGCTTCAATTGGTTGTTTTCGCTTCAGGGAGTTATTCCGCTTGAAACTGTTCAAGTGAAATCAGGATATTTCGCTTCAAGGTGTTAAATCCGCTTCAAAGGTGTGATTCCGCTTGAAACGTATCTGATTCCGCTTGAAACGTAGCTGTTGATTTAGTTTGAAGGTGACTGATTGTGGATTGATTTGAAATATGACGAAAAAGTTTGATGAGATGGAAAATCATGATCTTGAAAGGTTAAATGATTGGTATACGGGGTGTCTGGAAAGTAGTTATAGAAGTGAAAATGTGAATATCTGGGTTAAACGATTTGAACATTTTTTGTGTCAAAAGAATGAAACATTAAATCAGTTGGGAGATCGATTTGAAAGTTTAATAGAAAATTTGTGGAAAAAGGGTATAAGAGTGCAAAAAGATGAACAAATATCAAAACTGGCAGATGCATTACCTGCTAAATGGGATGAATTCTTGATTGAACTAAAAAATAAACCTATTTTTCCAGAACTTCATCCAAGACAGTTCATCAATTAGGTTAATGCAGAGTTTCGAAAGGAATGTTTAAAAAAGAAGGAAGTGATAAATGAAATGGAAAAGAATTTACAAAAAATGGATTTGGATGTAATTGTTGAAATAAACAGAAGAGTTTGTGTATGTCTTGCAGCAAAAAGTGTTATGAAATACGACATTAAGAGAGGTTTTTATATCGATGAGAATTCGAATCCTCTTGATTTCGTTAAAATTTTTTATGCATGCATATTTTTTACAAGAACAGAGACAGAGCAAGTTCCAAAGAATGAAGAATCTGTGAAGATTGGATCTTCGAATTCCGAATAAGTATGCACTAAATGTGAGAAATTTGAAGCTGACAATGCCAAACTCTTGAAGGATGCGGAAAGTTTGACATTGGAAGTCAAAAAGATGAAGGATGAGAAGCAATCTGATGATAAACAGATTCTTGTTTTGCAAGAAAATTTTGAGAAGATGAAATCTGAAAATGTCAAACTGTTAATTGATTTGGATAGTTTGACATTGGAAAACAAAATTTTGAAAGAAAAAGAAAAAGATTTTCAAAGGCAAATGAAGGTTTTAGAAGATGAAAAATCTGTTATTTTTAAAAATAATCTTGAAAAACAGATTGAAATAAATTCTCATCTTCAGAAAATCATTAGGCTTGAAAATGAAGCTGAAATTGCTCAAAATAAAATTGATGAGCTTGAAAAGAAATTGAAAGGTTTTGTGAAACCAGATTATATTTGTCCAAAACCTATCAATTCTGTTCCAATAAGTGACAATGTCACAAACTTTGACAAAGTCAAAGTTGAAGATTGTGATGAGAAAACTGATGATGAAGTTGAAAAAAGAAAAATATTTTTGAAATTAAATGAAATGTTTAAAGAAACTGTTTTACATTCTACTGAAAAAGGTGAATACTCAACGCAAAAACCAGTAAAGAAAAAAGTGGAACAAAAACAAAAAGATAAAAAACCGAAAAATGTTCAAAAAGAAAATAAAAGCTCATCAGTTCAATCATCCAATCGTGATAAAAAAACCACAAAAATTGGAAAATCAAAACTCAAAAATTGTTGGTAATAAGTGGTGCCGGTTTGACCACAGTGCTCAAAAGCCAAATCTAGCATACAAGAGGAGAGATGGATATCACCAAGCCAAACAATGTTATGATCTGAATGTTTGGATAGAAGGTGGTGATTGGTACGATAACAGAGTGTGTTACACTTGTGGTGTTCGAGGACACATTGCTGTTAACTGCCAAAGTTGGAGTTATGAGATGAGAAGATGCTTTGAATGCAATATCAAAGGACACATTGCCAGGGATTGCCCAATGAGATCAAAGGGAAGATCTAGCGATGAATTTCAGAAAATGGCAAAGAAACCAGTCAATGTCAAAGCGAAGCCCAAAAAACAGACAGTTCAACAACTTAAAGTTCAAGAACAGGAAGTTATAGAAAAGAAAGTAAAGCTTTCACAAGGGCAGAAAGACAGACTGAGAAAGAAGATGAAGAAAGCGAGAGAATATCTCGAAAGGATTTTGTCCTCGGATACAACTGGCAAAACAAATAAAAGTTCTAATAAATCGTCTTGCTCGCCAAAGAATAACAAATCAAGTAAAACACATTCATCAGATACAAATATGAGGACAGAAGAGAGAATAAAGAAAGAGAAAGTTGGTGGTGATGAATTTGTTTCTTTGGAAACAAAGGAGCCACGTGTTGGCAATGAATCTGACTCAACAAAGTCAGACAAGCCAAGTTCAGGCGATAAATCTGGTGTGGTAAAGCTAGAGGAGCCATGTGTTGAGGTAAAAAGTGGTGATTTCGGTTTGACAATGAATGATGAAAATTTTCCATCATTGTCAAATGAAATTTCAAAAGCACCCAAGGACCGTCAGGCTTGGGTGAAACTCTTTAAATAAAGAAAAACCTGACTTGCCGGAGCTCCCAGGTTGGTAAGAGTGGAGCAGGTATCGGCATCTTTCTTAAGAAATTCACGAAAGTGATTTCGTCTTACATGTGGTAAATCAGGGACATTAAGTTGTACTTGATTTTCTACAAGTGACTGTGTTGAAAATTTGGTAAATTTTTCAAGTGATTGAAGAAAATAAGGTGATGAAAGATCCCCATGTTTGAGAAATGACTCACAAAACTAATTTTCCGGAATAACCATTTTGATTAAAACAAACTTAAGTGTTTTGAAATCACTATGGGAAAATGTTTTGTTGTCAGGGGGAGTTCTGATTGTTTAAGTCAAGTGAATGGAGAATTGAAGTAATTCTCATCATGTTGTCAGTTTATCTTGTATAGTTGGTTTTCAAATTTTCCCAGAAAATCAAAATTGAGACATATTTTGATTTTAGGAGGAGTAAAAATTTTAAAAAAATTAGAAAATTTGAAAATGTCAAAAACATTGAAAAATGCAAAAATGAGTTTTGTTGTAAAAAGAGGAAATGATAGTAGATCAGTTGGACTGTCACAGCATGCTAAAGAAATGGAAAGATATATTGTGATAAACGGTCTCACTAAAGATGTGACGATAGGCTCAGCTAGACTAGTAGATTTGCAATAACGATACAAACTTAAATGAAAAAGCCTAGTTCTAGTGGGAAACATGGTCAAAAGCATAGTACTTAGTTTCGCCCTTCTTGATTGTGTGCCTACTCAGTAATCGCTGATTGTCGAAAGACATAAAACTGGTTAAGTTTGTGAACTTTCACAACTTTGCTGAAAAGTCGCTGTGATTGTGCATTTCATTTTGCAAAGATTTAAACTTGTTTTATTTCTTTATTTTGTTTAAGCATTGGATATCCTCTGCGTATACGTGAGTATCGACCTGGTTGTTAATGCCTAAATGTTCTGCTTTATTTTCTTTGGTGTTTCGTTTAAGCTTTGGATCACCTCTACGTATACGGGAGTATCGACCTGGTGGTTAAACCCTAAACAACTTCAACTTATTTTTATTTTCTTATTTTGTTTAAACATTGGACTTTCTCTGCGTATCGAAAGATCGACCTGATTGTTAATGTTTAAACATTCTGCTTTGTTTTCGCACAAATCACAGTTGATAAAAGTTTAAAGGCATTACTTGAGTCAGTGTATTGCATGATGAGGGGATATGCTGAGATCATGGGGTCCATAAGAACTTAGTGCAATATTAATATACCTTAATGTATCGGTAAGCATTTTGAAAGTTTTTAGATTGAGTTTAAGTGGACAACAATATCGTCAATCTATGTGAATCGTTTAGAGCTTAAAATGTTTAAAGCTTAACGATGTTGGTGATGTGTCTCAAAAACTTATATGATCCTCTTACACGAACTCACAAAATAGTGTCTGTAAATATTTCTTTACTGCATTTCATTACATTCAAAAATCCAAAAAGATTTTTGGTGTGTTTTAGAATAAATTTTTGAAAAATACAAAAAGATTTTCGACAACTGATGTTGGAGAGCTGATTTTCAAAATTTCAAGTGCTGAACATGATGAACAGGGTTGGGAGTGTGCGTTTAACAGAAGAAATTTGTTTTGTGAAAGAGAAGTTTGATTAGTTAATCGAGATCATTAATTTGAAACTTGATGGAACTATTTCTTGTAAGTTTTTCTTATTGATTTAAGTAAAAACTTATATTTTGTTGAGAATTGTGTAGGTGTTGAACTGAACAGATAAAAGCCAGGATTTGATTTCAAAGGCGATAACTAATTCCAGACTGAAAATCCCAGCTTGATGAAAGGGGGAGTCTGACGTGGTTAGAGCTAGAGAAAAGATCTGGTTACATGATTCCAGGAGAAATTCCTGAACAAGACTGATCAAGATTGAAGAAGTCATCATGTTGAAGACTCTCACTGAAGATTCCGTCAACATTCAAGGGGGAGTCTGTTGGTGCAGTTGTCTGTCGACTTCATCTTCGTTCGAGTCTTAGATTAGAACTGATAAATCAAGGATTGTAGTATGAAAAACTTAGGGTTTTGAATATTGTTTTAAGCTGATTTTGCTTGAAACATGTTATTTCGCTTGAAAGTAACAAATACCATTTCAAGCGAAATCAACATAAGTGATTTCGCTTGAACTGACATTTGTCACCTTCAAGCGAAACTCTAGCCCTATATATAGCCTTTCAAGCAATATCAGTTGTATAATTCTTATTTCCGACGGCGAAGCTCTGTCGAGGTGTCTCCGAGTCTGTAAACGCGTTTTGAGCAATACAAGAGACAGTTAATAGTGATTCTAGTGTTATACAAGCTAAACAAAGACAGAATCAATGAATTCCGCCTCTGATTCTGTCTGAGCACTCTTCTGATTGACTCGTTAGGTCGTTTCACGATCCTACACAGTAGCTGACCACTGGGCCGTGCCCACTGAACACGCCCCCGTGTCCAATCTTCAGTTGCTGAAAACAGAACCGTAAGACCCCGACGGTTGGTAATTTCTGACAAAAATATGAGTGATATTGATTATTTTTACTTTCACTCCTCTTACGGTGAGAGGTGTAAAATATGTGTTGGATTCTATAAAGATTTAGAATGTTACTTTCTAAATTACATTCCCCACTATTTAGACCCATCGTTTAGCTGTAAATTTAAAATGGGCGAAAGTAAAAACGATCACTATCTCTCCCCCGAATGCCCTCAACTATCTCTTTTAGATGACATAACTTCCGAAGAATTATGTCAGCTCGAAGAAATAATTCTCCTAAAATTAAAAGAATTAGAGTTTGAGATGAAAACAAGTTATTCATTACAAGACACCAATCAAGGAGAATCATTGGGGTCCATTCGGATTCTACCAACATCGACAGTACCGAAAGCACCTCAAACTCTTGTGAGAACTTGAGCGATTGTCGTCCCTGTTTTGATTGTGCCGTGAAGGACTCTCCATCGGTCCCCACCGATGCGCTCATAGACTTGAGCGATTTGACATATACCTTCTTTAACGAGAGCCCAGATAAGGAGAATAAAGGTCGGTTTTGCCCACCGGTATTTAGTATAGGTTTTACCCTTTCCGATAACCTCTTGCGTTCTTGTTTAAATCAAGAGCAATTAAGGTACCTTAGGAACTTCGGTGTTGTTCCCTCCAGTAAGGAACCGCCCGATCCGGACAAGATCCTTAAAATAAGACAAAACTTCATAAAACACTCTAGCTAGGGGGCCATGTCCAGGTCAACACGCCCCGTGCCCACCTAAAAATTGACCACGGGGTCGTGTCCAGGCCAACACGCCCCGTGTTTAGAATACGGAAAAAATGTGTCAGAGTCTTGCTGACCACGGGGTCGTGTTCAGCCGACACGGGGCTGTGGTCAGCGTGCTGTCGTTTTCTATAATGTCAGCATGATTCCTGCACATTTGGACCCATTCCAAAGACCAAGATTTGCTGGGATCTTCACACATACCTTAAAAGGTATGTTCCAAAGAAGGTTTCTCAACAACCATCTTGTCTTTGCCACTTTTTTCTCTTACCTTCTTCAGCAAAACTCCCAACCTCCATTAAAGCTTGAAACTTCCATGGCTTCAAGCTTTATTGTGATATTTGCTAGGTTTTTAACCAAGGAATCTTACTAAAAATAAGTTTTACAACACTGTTTTAAGTTATTTATGCTCAAAAATGTCTCAAAATTCAGAAAAATAATTTAAAATAATAAGATTCCTTGATTCAAAAATCTGCAGATTGGTGACCACATGGCCATGCCCAGCGGGCACGGGGCTGTGGCTGGAGTTACAGTTTCATTATTTTCAACTTTTCGACTTGTTTTCTTAGAATGTCGAGCCAGAACAGCGGAACATCTTCAGCTCACTCAAGAAACAGTCGCAGGGAAAGAAGGCCATCGATAGAAGCTACCCTTGTGCGATACATATATGCGCTAAGGGAAGCACTCGATGAGATGACATCCGTGGAACAGGTATTCATTGACTGTATCAACTATTTAATGGTGGGGCTGGAGAGTAGCTTTCAAGAAATCAACCTTTTGCACCAAAGGTTGAACATTCTTGCAATACCACCCATGGAACCAATCTTCCCACAAGAAGATTGGAACTTGGCACAAGGAGTTTTCAATCCAACCGGATGGGATGACATTCCCCTGGAACCTTCTCTTGACGCATTACACGAGGTTCCGGTAGAGGTCGCACCTCCCCCGCATGAGGTGGACAATGAGCCCGTCTTCCTTCTCCCTCAGGAGATAGAGAAGTGGCTCAATGATGACTAAGGAGCACCTTCCAGAAAGAAGTTCTAAGAGCCTTATTCAACCAGAAAAATCATTTTTCGGATTTTTGTTGTTCTTCTAATAAAAACATCTAGGATAGAACTTCTTTGTGGTTTAAAATTTCTTGCATTCTAGGACCTACCTATCTATCTAAATTTCTAGTTTGTACTTTTTATTTTTCTAGGAACTATGTTTCTCGCACTTTAAATGAATGATGGTTTAAATTATTAAATGGTGTTTGGAAGATGTTATAATGGATTAATAAACAAGGAAAGGTGGAGGTTACCAAGGGAACGTTAAAACCACACCCCATTCACTAAAACAGAGCCTCCCGACAACTTTTCCAGCAATACAGCAAGTTCAGCACGGGGCCGTGCTCAGTCCAACACGCCCCATGCCCAGGCTCTGCAGAAATTTGCCCAGTTCAGGTAACTTGCTACGGGGCCGTGCCCAGACTAACACGGGGTCGTGGCTGACGGGTGGTCCATTGGACAACCCTTAATGATGTTAAAAGACGAATTTATCCTTCACTTAATCATGTAATTATCTTGAATTAGATAACTACGAATGCCTATGTTTCATGTGCAGTTCGGGAGCTAAAAAGGAATAAAACGCAACTTTGGATAGTTTGGAGATGAACGGGTCGTGCATGGAATGAAAGAAGAAACAAAACACATGAATCTGGGCTCCACCGTAAATTACGGTGGCCCTGAAACTTGCACTCTCCCACCGTAACACAGGCTCGATCCACCGTAACAAGTTGGAGTCCACCGTAATTTACGGTGGAGACCGTAAATTACGGTGGAGGTGACGGACAGATTCGTAACTGCTTCATTAAAACCGTTTTGGGTGTCTTTTCACATTATCTCATCATTGGACGTTTTCTCTGAACATTGGGGGCGATTTTGGCTGGTTCTACCTTGTTCCAAACAATTCTAAACATTTAGTTCTTGTTTTTGATTCGTATGAACTTGAATTTGGATGTTATGATGATCAACCGAACAATGTCCGGCTAAACTTGTGGTGATCATCTTAGGTGAAGGTTTTCTTAAACTCTTGTGTGTTTGTTCCTTTATTTCTAGAATGATAACATTGTGTTGCTTTGTTTGTCATAGTGTTTGAGTAATTGATTGTAGCTTGTTAATTGGTATTGCAATTCTAGTCTAATCGTACGTTCTTGGTGTCGTTGACAATCGAGATATCACGGGAAGGGTTAGGGTTGGATATTGATTGATTGATCATCGGGAAACAACCTTGCATTCATATAATCCGAGTACTTTGTTCCCTTTTATCACAACAATTGTTTAAACACGAGTTATGTCTATGTAACTCTTTCTAATTGGAATTTCACACAAGTGTTAAAAGAAACTGAATCCGAAGATGGTCATTGTTCTCATAATTTGAATTAAAATCCAATTTTTATTTTGCAATTAGCTAGTAATTTAGTTTTCTAAAACAACAATCCAAATCATTGATCTTCAATTTCTGCAAATTAGGTTAATTGTAGTTAAATCGCAAAGCTATAAAATCAACGCATTTTCCACATACTCCCTGAGTTCGATACCCATTTACCACTATCTATAGTTGTTATTTGGATTAAATTTGCATGTACTACGACAGCACGTCAGTGGCCAGACGCCCAGTAACATGAAAATTTGTTTTTCAACACCCTTTTACACATTCAATCAACCTAAAAACTTATTTTTGGGACACATTGAGGACAATGTGTAGTTTAAGTGTGGGGGGATGCTAAAACCTTGAATCTTGTAAGTCCTAATAACAAGCCTTACACAAAACTCTATTGAAACCGCTAATCACCCCAATTTTTTTCAAAAATTCTCATTTTTTTTACTTGTCTTGGTTTAATTTGAGAATAACAAGTTCTAAAAAGGTTATTTTTTTACAAATTTATAACCGATAGCGTCGTGATAAAAAGAACCAAATAAGAAAATTATGAAAAGGCATGACAAATCTAATTAAAATTCGATTATATATACTTGATCACATTATAAACTCATTCCCACAACAAGTGAGTTTTTGAGCCTTTATTGAGCATACACGCATATATCTTTAAACTAAATGCTCATTTTTTTTCTTGTGTGAATAGCCGCTTGGTTCTTACGACACTAGAACTTGCCACGACGATACATTCCTGGTCCTTACGAACTCAAACCCAAGTAAGTAAATGATGGAGGCATTAGGACTAACCCATTTTCCTTTAAACACCATTGTTTTCCATTTTTTTATCACCTACCCAAAATCCCCCTAGTTAACCCCTTTGAGCCTAAACCTTTTCATTTCAAAACCCACAAAACAAACACCCTTTACCCACCAAAACCTTTTTCTTTTCAACCCCTTTGTTTTAGTAAAAAGCTCGGTTATCTTGTGACGTTTCCTATTAAAAAAATGAAAGTCTTGCAATAAACAAACAAGTTCCTCAAAGAAACTTTGTTTGAATATGCTTAGTTTGAATAAAAGTCACAAAAACAAAAAGTTTTATGATGACCGACGCTTTTTATGCTTTTCGCCATTTTTACTAACCACTAACCAAAACTACCTACCCTTAGCCCAAGCCTAACCCTTTCCCAAAGTCCTCTTCATATTTACAAAGGTTTTTAGCTTAAAAGGAGGAGGATTGATCGCTTGGCAAGCATATGGTAGAAGTAAGTTCCATGTCGGTCTCGAGCGTTTCACAAAAATACATATTCGGCCGAGTGTTGAGTGAACTCCCGTGAGGTAAGTGAACTTGTATATAAATGGAATTTTAAAGAGGCATGTTATGCCCAAATAGATAATTTTTCTTATAAAATGTTCTAAATAAATCATGATGAATAGGATTGTAAATAAAATAAAAATACAACCCAATAAAGATCTTGGATTCTCGACACTTAAGATAAGCCCAAAACTTCTCCCATTTGGGTGTGTAAAGCCACATATTAAAGAGTTTTGCTTGAGGACAAGCAAAGATTCAAGTGTGGGGGTATTTGATGTGTGCAAAATGTAACATATAAATTACATCAAATGAGGTATAAAACTAACCCTTTTTAGTACTAATGTTGGAAAAAGTGTGTTTTTGTCTTCCTTTTGAATTTACAGGATCAAATGAGCTTAAACGAACAAAAGGAACAAATATACAGCCAAAACCAACATAAATACAAAGAAAATGAATAAACGTGATATGCCCAACCCCTCGGCAGCATCCCCAAAGCAAAAACAAAGGCAACAGAAGACTGACCACGGGGCCGTGCCCGTTGGACACGGGGGCATGGTCAGGAGCCTGTAGAAAGATAAACCTGTGGAAGCTTCTACGCCCACCACGGGGGCGTGCCCAGCTCAGCATGGGGCGTGGTCAACGCTAAGATACGCAGAATATTGAAAAATCTTGAAAGTACAGATACGCTGCTGACCACGGGGCCGTGTGGGACCCTCTGCTGATAACTGCATTTAATGAAGGAAGAGAAAAGGCTGGCCACGGGGGCGTGCCCGCTGGACACGGGGCCATGGCCAGGGCTCTGTGCAGGCTATAAATAGGGGTGGTTCTTGGTTCACTTCAATGGCATCCCATGGCAAACCACTACTCTCCCACTTTGCCACCACTACAACACCAACACCCACCACCATCATCCATCATCCATCTTTAGAGTGTGTGTAATAGTCTCGGGATCCAAGATTGATCGTAAGGGTTCTTGCCAATCAAAGGTCATGATTGGTTAAGCCTCTTACATCACTTGGTGAAGACAAATCTTTTATGTATTACTTTTGATTTTTAATCTTTCAGCACTTTTTATTCGGTTTTGTATTAATGACTTTAATAACTAGTTTCTTATGTTGAAGGTGAATTTTCTTTATCATTTGTCCGTGGTGTCTTGGCGTTACTTTATTGTCTATATAAAGTAAAAGATTGCATCATTCATGTCTCTACGGTCTATATGGAGGCATGTTGGCTACCTGGTCGGGGGTTAAGGGAATGGTTTAGTAAGGTTCTTGCCTTGTTCAGTGTATAGATCCTGCAAGGACCTGGTTCAAGCTTACTAGGACCTCCTTCAATACCCACTGGTATTGGATGGTGGGGGTGCGAATGGTTTGAACCCCTCATATGTAAACTACTATTAATACATTAAACCGGCTTCTTGGGATTATATCCCTACTGACTCAAACCACTTAGCCGAGGGTAACGTCACCTTCAAAAGAGGGGCCTACCATTTTTCGCATTAATAACTTAATTAATTATCTTTCAATATTCCGACCCTTTGGGATTGTATCCTTGCTGACTCAAACCACTGGGTTGAGGGTAACGTCACCTTCAAAAGAGGGACCTACTACAATAACTAAGGTGATGTTTGTTTTTTCTGCAGGAAAAGGTCTGCAGTCTGCGGACCACATCTACAGGCATCTGCAGGAGAAGAGGTGGACCAAAGGTCTGCAGTCTGCAAGGAGAAGAGTGTTTGTTTTACATATAACCCTTCTCTTCTCTTCTCACACATAAACACACACAGAAACACACACAACACCTCATCTCTCTCTCTGCCTTTCATCTACCACCACCACCACAACCACCGCCACCACCTCATCTACCACCACCACCACAACCGTCACAACCACCACCACCCCCGAACACCCACCCCCGTCGCAACCACCACCACCACAACCACCCACCCCCATCGCAACCACCACCACCGAACACCCATTGCCACCACCGTCAACGGAAGGATCGAGGGAGAGAGATCGAGGGAGGAGAGAGATCAAGGGAGGAGATGAACGGGAATGAGGGTTTCGATTTGGGGGTTTTATTTTCCTTCATCTACCACCGCCACCACCACCGTCACCACTACACCACAACCACCACCATCACCTTCTCACGGTTTGTTCTCCGGTGACTCTTATTCCGGTCCCGAGTTTCAGAATCGACGGTTTTCGAAATCGAATCTTCAGGTTAGGGTTTATGTGTTTATTATGTTTAATGATTTGGGGATTTTTTCGTTTGTTAAGAGATTTGGGGATTTTTTTTTGGTTCAGATGAGGGTGTGGTGTCGGAGTGGAGGTGGTGGCAGAGTGGAGGTGGCGGCAGGTGAGGGTGGGAGGTGGTGGCAGAGTGGAGGTGGCGGCAGGTGAGGGCGGGAGGAGGTGGTGGAGTGGGGTGGTGGCAGAATATGTGGTGGTGTCTGCTGGAGTGGAGGGAGAAGAGGTTGTGCAGACCTTAGAAGACATGGGTTCATGTATGTTTGAAGCAGAGGTCTCGCAGACCTTTATTAATGAAACGTCTGCGAGAAAACAAACAAGTTGCAGACCCTTATGTCTGCGCGTGGTCTACGTGGCGCAAACATAAGAGGTTCTGAAGTGCTTCTAGCAAAAAACAAACACCACCTAAGATAATCTCTTAAAAAGTCCGAAAATGTGAAAATCATCAAAGGATACATTAAAGGCGAGTCGGATCCAAGTGGTTCATCTTGTCTATCTGTTTTTATTTTTATTTTTATTTCTGCATTTTTAGTTTTTATTTTCGTGTTTTAAATCTTTTCTCAAAAATTTAGATTGATTAGACGTTGAGGATAAACTGGTACTAAAAGCTCTTGTGTCCTTGAACGACCTAGGTATCTTACCAACACTATACTACGCTCACGATGGGTGCACTTGCCCATGTGTGTGTTTAGTGTTAGTAGAATATCGTGTTTTATAAATTTAAAACTTGACTAATGCATAAAATGGGCATAAAATATTAATAAAATTACATCACACTCGACACGCACCATTACGCCTTCGGCTTAATTTTAATTATTAAACTTTTTAACAAAGCTTTTGATCCGTTCATACTTTCATCACACCCACTTGTTTGTTACACCCTAATTCTCATGGACATCATATTTTTAATGTTTCCTATCACGCAACGTTCAAATCACGGGTTATTATACATCATTAACCTGTTTATGCTTATGCGCTTATTTTGACCCGTTAAGGGTATTTAAGCGCTTTTACGCATAAACCACGCTCATTCATTTCTAGCATCATATTTTTACATTGCTTATCGGGTGGTCTTCCACCCCAACTATTATTGTGGTGGATTTTATGTGTATCAATTGCTTATTCAGAATTTACCCTTTCGGATTGTTAATTTACGACAAGGAACTGTTTTGAGGCATTTGATCCGAAAAGGGTTTATGCCTATACTTTAACACTTAACTAAGCCTTACTTTATCATAATACTCGTTTCTAAATGACTCATAAGGACCGTATACCCGGTTTAACTTTCATGGGTATTTTGGTCAACCTAAGTTTCTTCTTTTACGACGATGGACTATCAACAAAATATTTGACCAAAATCACAACTTTTGCCATAATCTTACGTATACGTACCAGGATCAGGTCATAGCATTGACCCGTTTAAATACCTTTTGATTTTAATTTTCTAGTTAAAAGCAATACAAACTATATGTTATTTCCTGCGATCACAAAACTCAACAAGCAGTCATCAGTTATTATTGTCAAATGGTATTAACACACCATTCGACCCCTTTAGTCGAAATGACCATTTATCAACATATGATGGTATATTAATACCATCTCGCCCCTTGAACCTCTTCAGGTTTGCACCGTGAGTTCTTATTACTTAAAAGACATTCCTTGAATTATTTGACTCGTTAAGACTTACATCAAAAGGTTGTCTTTTCAAATCTTTTACCTATCCGCCAACTCATGGACGGATTATTATATAACCACTTTTACCCATTACGGTTCACCCCATAACGTGATGTTCGAAATTCCTTACTGGTTAGTCTTCACCCGACTAGTCTACTGTTTTTACCTTTTTTTACCATAGTTTGTGGTTTCTTACCATTCTTACTTATTCCGTCTTGCATTGTATCGTGCCAGAACATCGTATTTCAAATACTTAACATAATTCACAATCAATACTCACAAGTAAGTGTATTGTAATTAAAAGGCGGTGTAAGCTTAACTTACCTTGTACCCGATTATGCACTTTTTCTGCGTACTTGATCCGTTTGACCCGCTTCTTTCCCAAGCCTTCACCTAGCTTGTCAAGCGTCAACTATCATCATAATTCGTAAGACGGTTAAATTAGTCATCCTTACTTAAGACTATTCCATCTTACAGATTTTATGTCGAAACTACTATTCGATCCTATCATTGGTTAATTTGACTTTTAAAAGTCAATTACCCTTAATCGTATGGAATGCACATTTGCATTCAATAACTTATTTAGGCAATCTCATCAATTACTCGGTAGACATTATTATGATGCTACCATTTTAAACTATTTTTCTATCCTTGTTCATTCTATTATTAACATCATGTTTAGAACCCGTACCATTCCATATCACATATAATTAGTAAAATGAGCAATCTACGTGTTTCTTTCATAATTTCAACATATCAATATTCGTTTAGGCATTTAAACAAACACCTAACGGGCATGATTTCTATACCTCTTCTATTTAGTTCATGGCTAATCTTTTTAACCAAGTTTCAATCATTAAATCAAACCTTTATATCTAGCACTCACGAGCAATATCAATCTTGCATCATAACATCAATTTTTTTACAATCTAGCATACTATTTTTTGTGTTCATCACTTTGTTCTAAAAACCCACTTAACACATATATGGGTGTTTATCAAATTTCGAGTTTTCAACACTAATACATCAAGTTTTCAACTAGGGTTTGTTCCTAAGCATGGATTTAACCCAATATCACTCGTGCATACAACATTCATCACATAATTTCGATCTATGAATGTTACTCAGAATTTCAAAATATCACCAAATGACAAAATTGAACATACCTTGTGTTCCCCTAAGCTTGGTGATCACGATTTTATTAAAAGCCCCAAATTTTAGCTTGATTTATCTTCGATTTCATTGGATTCTTATGAGTTTTAGGGTCTTGAAGAGAACCCCTTTTCATCTCCTGCATATATCGACCAAACACACACACACATATGTGTGTGTTTTGGTGTTTTTGTGTTATAATTATAAATTTGTTTCCAGTTGCCCACTTTTAGTCCCTCAAAGTTTAAAGGTTTTTATTAATGGGTCAACTACTACAAGTTCCTTCATTGTTTTACTAAACAATAATTAACTAGGTTAATTATTTCTAGTTAACTTAGTAGGTATTAGAAATTATATCCCATTTAAAATTTTTGGTCTCGTTAACTCGGGCCCTTTATGAACTTTATTTCCTCAAAAGCTTTCATTCTCTTTTTATTTAATATTAGGTTTATTTATTTAAATCCTAATATTTACCGGGTTAATATTTACCACTAACGGTATTTTACCCGTTCATTAATATTAATGTGGTTTGATTACCAAACCCGTTTTTGTGGTGTTACAAGTCTATCCCCCTTAAAGAGGTTTCATCCCCGAAACCTTCATTACGTTGTTCATAGGCTTAACCTAAATGATTTTTGTTTCATTTTCAAGGCATTCATTCTTTCGGTCAAAATTATCATTCGCGTTGACGTGTGCGCCTTTCACGTGTAAGTCCTCATGGACCAAAACCTTCATCTTGTATTTCTTATTTTGGTCACTTATTTGTCCGAGTTGTCATCTGATCTCTTGGTCGTATTTATTCTTCAACTTGTTTACTTCACGCTAATCTTATATTGACAAGCGCTTTTTAGAGGTCGTAACATTATTTTGACTTTGAACGGTTTTACCGGCTAGACTGATTAGTCGTCGTCACTTTACACCCCGTCAATCGGGTATATCATATTGCCATCTTCGGCCTTATGTGTGTGTGTTTATGATTAATTAAACCATCTCATACTACTTATGTTTGTTAAAACGTTTCCTTTGACTAAAACTGAATTTTAGTTTAACGTTTTCTCTTTAACTTATGTCAATTACTCATATCGGGGAATTGACGACCAAAGATTTATTCCTTTCGTTATTATTTTACGCGGGGAATCATAACTAGTTCCCACGCTTTACATTATCGACCCACAGGTTCCTTCACTTAGCCTCATAGGCTAGTTTATTAGATCTTCACTTTTTTAAGGTGAGACCCCTATAGTTTGTTTCTTTGTATTTTGTGACCCGAGGGTCATTCTGGTCCAATGGACCTTAAGACTGCTTGTATTCCCGATGGTTATGATGATCCCGTAGATTCATCTTTTACGCATGTCGTTATTTAATTGCATATATACACATGGCATCAAGGCACCCCTTTTTATGTTTAGAATAATTTATTTTCTCTTTTTAAATTCATTTGACCTTGACCGTAGTCTAAGGCTGCATTCGTTTTCTTTCGAATTATCCTTCCGACTCTAGGACTTCATACGTCATTTACGCGTCGGTTTGTCTCACTCTTACCGTTATTCGGTTTACGCCTCTATTTCCTTTTAAACCTTTTACCCAGGTTCTTTATCTTAATGTTTTTAACGCTCCCGTTTCCTGGTTTGCGTTTTCCTCTTTTTATTATCAAACGTTATTCTTTATTCTACTTGTTTAACCTCGAAATAGTTAAACATAATTATCAAAATTTATGTTTGCAAAAATTTATCGTCTCTTAGTCATAACTCATGACCCGAGTCTTTTTACTTTCTAATCCGTGTTCCCGTCTCTTGATTTACGCATATACTCAAAATCCTACCCATCTATCGGGTATCTTTACCGAAGTCATCTTCAAAGTAACTATTCTGATATGGTTTTAGATTTTGTTTTAACTTATTTGGTCGTCTTAGCAAAATCCATCGCTTTTATTCAACCAAATCCTTATTCTTTATTCATTTCGTTTGACTTGTTCGTGTGAATTTCATCACTTATGACAGTCAAATTTTATCCCTATGCCTTAACATTCTCATTAGTTGGTCTGTATTTTCATTTACTTTGATCCTTGTCCCTTCTCTCGGGCTCGTTATTCTAACGTAATACGCTTCCGTCACCAGGCTTGCATTTATGTTTATTATCAAACATCTTGCTTATTTGATTCATTTGGGTACCTTTTTAGTTCATCCCATTTACCCCGTCCTTACTACATTGGACGTAAATGTGTCCACCATAAGAAGTTCATGGTATCATGTGCTCACTACTTACTTGGCCAGAGTAAGCGATCAACAGATGACACACATGACCTTCTTATAAATTTCACATCACGCCCTGTGTAAGTAACGCCTCTATTTATTTCATATCTCTGATTTCATTTAGTAAAACTTTACTTAATTGCTAAACAACAATCATTTGTTTTACTCATTTTGCACTTGAACATATAAAATGTTTTCTCTTTATCAAACTATTTTACAATCACATTTATTAATGTGATCGTTACTCTTCTCAATAGTATCCGTATTGAGAATATACACTTGGATAATTACTTCCGTCCAAGTTTCCACAATAACTAGTTTCGTTATTGTTTAGTTATTCACTATCGTGAATAACACATATTTCTACTTAATTTCTCTTGCAAACATCATCCTGGATAGGTATCCTATTCAGGTTTTCCAAGTTTTATCTTACATATGAAACAGCCATTCTCTACGTATTTGTTGCATATTACTATTTGTGCGATTAAATTTAAAGCGTGCACCTGGTAATGCTTACCCTAACGGGCTTTCCATGCCATTAACCTTATTCACGATCGTTACACGATTTAGGTCCTTCGTGAGAATGCTCTACTTGTCATACTTTGGACCATCCCTCCATCAAATCTGCAATTTGTTAAACTCCCGCTATCTTCAGATGCGAGTGTCCTTCAACTAAAACATTTACAAAAGTTAGTCATTTCGACATTAATGAATGCCCGTATTATAATACAAGGCTTTTCTACTATACGTGTCAACACACGTAATTTCGTTGACTATATTGATCCTTTATCGATTTGATTGGTGTAACATGTATTACATGATAACCCCATGTGTTGTTTATAACACTTCAACATGCTAAACCATTCATATAAATAAACTTAGCGGATTTTGCGATCAAGTCTGGAACCGAACACATTTACTCATTAACCTTGAGCTCTGATTACCAACTTGTAAGACCCTTACTATTAATTAACGGTTTTCGTATAGTTTACGACCATAAACATGTAATTATGGTTACAAATACATTGAAAATACGGGTTTATTAAAACTTTTCTCAATTTTAAAACAATACAACATAATTGGTATGAATTGGTCATATAAAATGACGACGGAACAACGAGCAGAAGCTTGTATCTAGATCGTGTTCGGTTCTTCGTTGAGCTTGATCCTCATCCCACATCCTATAATATACCTACATTTCATAAACCATGAAATGGTTAGTTATACTAGCTTATAACATATTTAAATCAAGTCCGAATATCAAAACAAACATAAAACAAGTTTTTGCCAGCATTTGGTCCCTCGCGGGGCGTGACCGGATCCGCCCCAGCTCTCGCGGGCCGTGACAACACGTCGCGTGTCGCGTCAGGTCATGTCTACTCCGTCGCGTGGTGCGAGGAGTGCAATATTCCAGCAGGTTTCGTTCTGAAACCTTCATTTCCTAACACGCCAAGTTTTTACGAAAATGTGCATAACTTTCAAACTACACATCCGTTTTACACGATTCTTTTTACTATGCGATCGTAATTTGATTCTGCATCACATGGAGTTAAAATCTGACATCCGGATTAACAATTTTGGAGGTTTTATGCCTTCCACTTAATTTTAATTATTAAACTTTTTAACAAAGCTTTTGACCCGTTCATACTTTCATCAAACCAACTTGTTTGTTACACCCTAATTCTCATGGACATCATATTTTAAATGTTTCCTATCACGCAAGGTTCAAATCACGGGTTATTATACATCATTAACCCGTTTATGCTTATGCGCTTATTTTGACCCGTTAAGGGTATTTAAGCGCTTTTACGCATAAACCACGCTCATTCATTTCTAGCATCATATTTCACATTGCTTATCGAGTGTTCTTCCCCCACAACTATTATTGTGGTGGATTTTATGTGTATTAATTGCTTATTCCGAATTTACCCTTTCGGATTGTTAATTTACGACAAGGAACTGTTTTTGAGGCATTTGATCCGAAAAGGGTTTATGCCTATATTTTAACACTTGACTAAGCCCTACATTATCATAATACTCGTTTCTAAACGACTCATAAGGACCGTATACCTGGTTTAACGTTCATGGGAATTTTGGTCAACCTTAGTCTCTTCTTTTACGATGAAGGACTATCAACAATATATTTGACCAATATCACAACTTTTGCCATAATCTTACTTATACGTAGCTGGCTCGGGTCATAGCATTGACCCGTTTAAATACCTTTTGCTTTTTATATTATAGTTAAAAGCAATATAAACCATATGTTATTTCCTGCGATCACAAAACTCAACAAGCAGTCATCAGTTATTATTGTCAAATGGTATTAACACACCATTCGACCCGTTTAGTTGAAATGACCATTTATCAACATATGATGGTATTTTAATACCATCTCGCCCCTTGAACCTATTCCGGTTTGCACCGTGAGTTCTTATTACTTAAAAGACATTCCTTGAATTATTTGACCCGTTAAGACTTACATCAAAAGGTTGTCTTTTCAAATCCTTTATCTATCCGTCAGCTCATGTACGGATTATTATTTAACCACTTTTACCCATTACGGTTCACCCCATAACGTGTTGTTTAAAATTCTTTATTGGTTAGTCTTCACCCGACTAGTCTACCGTTTTTACCTTTTTTTTACCATAGTTTGTGGTTTTTTTACCATTCTTACTTATTCCGTCTTGCATTGTATCGTGCCGGAACAACGTATTTCAAATACTTAACATAATTCATAATCAATACTCACAAGTAAGTGTGTTGTAATTAAAAGGGGGTGTAAGCTTAACTTACCTTGTATCCGATTATGCACTTTTTCTACGTACTTGATCCGTTTGACCCGCTTCTTTCCCAAGCCTTCACCTAGCTTGTCAAGCGTCAACTATCATCATAATTCGAAGGATGGTTAAATTAGTCATCCTTACTTACGACTATTCCATCTTAAGGATTTTATGTCGAAACTACTATTCGATCCTATCATTGGTTAATTTGACTTTTAGAAGTCAATTACCCTTAATCGTATGGAATGCACATTTGCGTTCAATAATCCTTTAGTCAATCTCATCAATTACCCGGCAGACATTATTATGATGCTACCGTTTTACACTATTTTTCTATCCATGTTCATGCTATTATTAACATCATGTTTAGAACCCGTACCATTCCATATCACACATAATTAGTCAAATTAGCAATCTACGTGTTTCTTTCATAATTTCAACATATCAATATTCGTTTAGGCATTTAAACAAACACCTAATGGGCATGATTTCTATACCTCTTCTATTTAGTTCATGTCTAATCTTTTTAACCAAGTTTTAATCATTAAATCAAACCTTTATGTCTAACACTCATGAGCAATATCAATCTTGCATCATAACATCAATTTTTTTACAATCTAACATACAAATTCTTGTGTTCATCACTTTGTTCTAAAAACCCACTTAACACATATATGGGTGTTTATCAAATTTCTAGTTTTCAACACTAATACATCAAGTTTTCAACTAGGGTTTGTTCCTAGGCATGGATTAAACCCAATATCACTCGTACATACACCATTCATCACAGAATTTCGATCTCTGGATGTTAATCAGAATTTCAAAATAACACCAAATGAAAAAAAAATGAACATACCTTGTGATCCCCTAAGCTTAGTGATCACAATTTTTTTAAAAGCCCCAAATTTTAGCTTGATTTATCTTCGATTTCGTTGGATTCTTATGAGTTTTATGGTCTTGAAGAGAAACCCCTTTTCATCTCCTATATATATCGACCAAACACACACACATGTGTGTGTTTTGATGTTTTTATGTTATAGTTATAAACTTGTTTACAATTGCCCACTTTTAGTCCCTCAAAGTTTAAAGGTTTTTATTAATGGGTCAATTACTACAAGGTCCTTCATTGTTTTACTAAACAGTAATTAACTAGGTTAATTATTTCTAGTTAACTTAATGGGTACTGGAAATTATATCCCATTTAAAATTTTTGGTCTCGTTAACTCGTGCCTCTTATGAACTTTATTTCCTCAAACGCTTTCATTCTCTTTTTATTTAATATTAGGTTTATTTATTTAAATCCTAATATTTATCGGATTAATATTTACCACTAACGGTATTTTACTCGTTCATTAATATTTACGTGGTTTGATTACCAAACCCATTTTTGGGGTGTTACACGAAACATTTTCAACAACACTACTTACCTCCTCGATTCACCAACATCAGATTTGGTGTAAGTAACATCCTACCCTTGGGTTCTTCATTGAGCTTGATCCTCATCCCACATCCTATAATATACCTACATTTCATAAACCATGAAATGGTTAGTCATACTAGCTTATAACATATTTAAATCAAGTCCGAATATCAAAACGAACATAAAACAAGTTTTTGCCAGCATTTGGTCCTTCGCGGGGCGTGACCGGATCCGCCCCAGCTCTCGCGGGCCGCGACAACACGTTGCGTGTCATGCCAGGTCATGTCTACTCCGTCGCGTGGTGCGAGGAGTGCAATATTCCAGCAGGTTTCGTTCTGAAACCTGCATTTCCCAACACGCTAAGTTTTTACGAAAATGTTCATAACTTTCAAACTACACATCCGTTTTACACGATTCTTTTTCCTATGCGATCGTAATTTGATTCTCCATCACATGGAGTTAAAATCTGACATCCGGATTAACAATTTTGGAGGTTTTATGCCTTCCGCTTAATTTTAATTATTAAACTTTTTAACAAAGCTTTTGACCCGTTCATACTTTCATCAAACCAACTTGTTTGTTACACCCTAATTCTCATGGACATCATATTTTAAATGTTTCCTATCATGCAAGGTTCAAATCACGGGTTATTATACATCATTAACCCGTTTATGCTTATGCGCTTATTTTGACCCGTTAAGGGTATTTAAGCACTTTTATGCATAAACCACGCTCATTCATTTCTAGCATCATATTTCACATTGCTTATCGAGTGTTCTTCCCCCACAACTATTATTGTGGTGGATTTTATGTGTATTAATTGCTTATTCCGAATTTACCCTTTCGGATTGTTAATTTACGACAAGGAACTGTTTTTGAGGCATTTGATCCGAAAAGGGTTTATGCCTATATTTTAAAACTTGACTAAGCCCTACATTATCATAATACTCGTTTCTAAAGGACTCATAAGGACCGTATACCTGGTTTAACGTTCATGGGAATTTTGGTCAACCTTAGTCTCTTCTTTTACGATGAAGGACTATCAACAATATATTTGACCAATATCACAACTTTTGCCATAATCTTACTTATACGTAGCTGGCTCGGGTCATAGCATTGACCCGTTTAAATACCTTTTGCTTTTTATTTTTTAGTTAAAAGCAATATAAACCATATGTTATTTCCTGCGATCACAAAACTCAACAAGCAGTCATCAGTTATTATTGTCAAATGGTATTAACACACCATTCGACCCGTTTAGTTGAAATGACCATTTATCAACATATGATGGTATTTTAATACCATCTCGCCCCTTGAACCTATTCCGGTTTGCACCGTGAGTTCTTATTACTTAAAAGACATTCCTTGAATTATTTGACCCGTTAAGACTTACATCAAAAGGTTGTCTTTTCAAATCCTTTATCTATCCGTCAGCTCATGTACGGATTATTATTTAACCACGTTTACCCATTACGGTTCACCCCATAACGTGTTGTTTAAAATTCTTTATTGGTTAGTCTTCACCCGACTAGTCTACCGTTTTTACCTATTTTTTTACCATAGTTTGTGGTTTTTTACCATTCTTACTTATTCCGTCTTGCATTGTATCGTGCCGGAACAACGTATTTCAAATACTTAACATAATTCATAATCAATACTCAAAAAAACGTGGGTGTAAGTTTATTGTGCTGATTTTTAGGCGGTTAGACACATAAACCGCCCAAAAATCAGCACAATAAACTTACACCCACGGTTTTTTGAGCTATATGGCTCAAAAAAATGATTTTTTGAGCTCTTACAAATTTTAGCTCAAAAAAATAGGTTTTTTTGTGCGAGCATAACAACCTAGCTCAAATAAATAAAGGGTTTTTATCATATTTAAAAAAACTCTACGAAAATCCCATCTCTTTAATTATTTTTTTCTCTTTGCAAACCCTAGCTAGCCTAGCCTCTGTTTCTTCAATTCAATTCATTCTTCGTTCTATTCAAACATTACTTTAGTAACAGGTATATATCATATGTATTCTTGTATATACATATATTAATTGTTTGATCAATATGTATTAATTAATTATTTGTTGTTATTTGATTGTAGATAAAAATTGAATTATTTTAGCTTTTATTCTTCATTAAATCAAATCAAGAGGTTAAAGGTATGAACTTTTGTTTCTTATTATCTTTGTTGTTGATGTATTTTATTTTTTTATGCATAATATGTATGTATACATATATGACAAATTAGATTTAGGTGATGCTCGTGGTAAATATGTTCAATGGCCATGTTTTGCAATAAAGGTAATTTCGGGTTTACGTAACATTTGTGGTTTATAGTTTCATGTTTATTGATTGTTTCAGACAGTTAGTAAGTGTGTTGTTTTGAATTAGGTTTATTTCGGGTTTACGTAACATTTCGTTAGGTTAAGTTCGGTTTTATTGTCATGAGTCTTTTAGCGATTTTAGAAGTTTTTTTTTGGAATTAGGTTTTAAGGGTAATTCAAAGGTCTGATTGTGATTGTAAATGTAATAGCAGATGAGATGGTAAATGAGAAATGTTAGAAAATACTAAAAGACTAATTTTAGTATAATTAAAAGTCATTAGCCATTAAAAAAGATTGTAGGTGACTAGAGATTTTTATCCATCTGATGGATGGGCTCCTAATACAATCATCTGATTCTCACATATTTGACAAATGAAAGAAAATAATGTATGTTTTCTTAAATTGTAGCTTTTGAACACAGAGACAACTCCCCAAAACCAAGACTTGACACAACAGTTGGAGGACGTCACATGTTATGAGCAACAGGTTAGTGGTTTGGTATTACTTTGGTCTGGGTAATATATATTTTATATTAATTTTATTTTTCAATTAATGTAGTTTGTTTCTAGCACATTTTTTCCCGATCAACATGATGTACACATGTCGGAACGACTCGATGCGATGGTAATCAACAACTCGAACATGTTATATGTGTGTATGTGTGTATATATACTCTTAAAAGTGTTTGTTTAATTATGTAGTTCGATGAAGAACCTCCCGCTCCAAAGTTGTCAACGGCTGAACAAAAAATACAAAATGCCTTGTTGAAGATAGAAAATGAGCGGCCTGAAAATATTAGGTTATGGGCTGCACGATTAAAGGATCTCTTTAATGGAAAGATGAGCATTGAGATTAATTTTCCTAAGGAGATGTACCCCAAGACTTCGTTTGATATCGAAGTTGAATCCATCGAATATGAGGGGATGTTACAGTTTTTGGCGAACGGGTTGCTTGAGGCTAGCTTTTTGCATTGGTGTCAAATGTAAGGTTTTTCTTATTATTTTTAGAGTTAAATGCCATTTTAGTCCCTGTGGTTTGGGCCATCTTGCCAGTTTAGTCCACTGGGTTAACTTCATCCATTTTTTTTGTTAACGAGAAGGCTAATAAGGCCATTTTATATGTAATTCTGTTATCTAGAAGGGCAATTCAGCCATACAAAATGACCGAATTGGCCTTCTTATTAACAGAAAAAAAAGGATGAAGTTAACCCAGTGGACTAAAATAGCAATGGTGAAACCTTTTTGGATCCACCGGTGAAAAATGAAACATTTGTACTAAACTGGTAAAATGACTCAAACCAAAGAGACTAAAATGGCATTTAACTCTTATTTTTATTTCGTACAATAAAGTTATTTTTTAACACAGCTGAATTTTTAACCTTGTAATTTTTTTCTTGTTTGATATCAGATATTTGTATAACATAGTATTTTATAAAATAGTTCCAGAAGACCCTAAAGTTGCCTACTTCAATATCCACAAAATAACCTTGTTGTTTGATTTCTTTTTAGATTTGGACCCAGACAACAAGCGTAACACAAGAGGAAATCGACATGGTGGTTGAAAACATCATGACGCGGTTTTTTAAGAGTAAGAGTGTAGGTTGGTTGGGTTAGGTTGGTGTAGTTATTTGAACTACTTTGGAAGATGGGTTAGCTAGGTTAGTGGTAGTTATTTGAACAGCTTTGGATTATTATGTTTAGAACAACTTTTGTAAACTTTGGAAGTTATGTAATCAAGAGGTTCTATGATGTTTGCTGAGTTTTTGATTGTTTTAGTTCTGTGTATCCATTATCCACTATTTTGAGCCAACACATTATTTTCTCTTTCTATGTATATAGCAGCCATTATTGGGCTCTCCTCATTATTTTGAGCTAAATATAGCCATTATTTTGAGCTCTGCATTATTTTTTTTTTTGGGCGGTTGGGATATTAAATCACCGCTCAAAAACACAAAATCACAAAATTATTGGCATGTTTTTTTGGGCGGATTTTGTATTGTTTTGGGCGGCTTTTTAACCGCTCAGATTAATTAAACATTTTTTCCTGCGACATTTGTTTAGGCGGTCATAAAACCGCTCATAATCTTCATTTACACCGCCTAAACAAATACTTTTTGTAGTACGTAGTGAATTAAAAGGGGGTGTTAGCTTAACTTACCTTGTATTTGATTATGCATTTTTTCTACGTACTTGATCCGTTTAAACCGCTTCTTTCCCAAGCCTTCACCCAGCTTGTCAAGCGTCAACTATCATCATAATTCGTAGGATGGTTAAATTAGTCATCCATACTTACGACTATTCCATCTTACGGATTTTATGTCGAAACTACTATTCAATCCTATCATTGGTTAATTTGACTTTTAAAAGTCAATTACCCTTAATCATATGGAATGCACATTTGCGTTCAATAACTCCTTTAGTCAATCTCATCAATTACCCGGCAGACATTATTATGATGCTACCGTTTTACACTATTTTTTCTATCCATGTTCATGCTATTATTAACATCATGTTTAGAACCCGTACCATTCCATATCACGCATAATTAGTCAAATTAGCAATCTACGTGTTTCTTCCATAATTTCAACATATCAATATTCGTTTAGGCATTTAAACAAACACCTAACGGGCATGATTTCTATACCTCTTCTATTTAGTTCATGTCTAATCTTTTTAACCAAGTTTTAATCATTAAATCAAACCTTTATGTCTAACACTCATGAGCAATATCAATCTTGCATGATAACATCAATTTTTTTACAATCTAATATACAAATTCTTGTGTTCATCACTTTGTTCTAAAAACCCACTTAACACATATATGGGTGTTTATCAAATTTCTAGTTTTCAACACTAATACATCAAGTTTTCAACTAGTGTTTGTTCCTAGGCATGGATTTAACCCAATATCACTCGTGCATACACCATTCATCGCAGAATTTCGATCTATGAATGTTAATCAGAATTTCAAAATATCACCAAATGAAAAAAAAAATGAACATACCTTGTGATCCCCTAAGCTTAGTGATCACGATTTTTTTTAAAAGCCCCAAATTTTAGCTTGATTTATCTTCGATTTCGTTGGATTCTTATGAGTTTTATGGTCTTGAAGAGACCCCTTTTCATCTCCTGTATATATCGACCAAACACACACATATGTGTGTGTTTTGATGTTTTTATGTTATAGTTATAAACTTGTTTACAATTGCCCACTTTTAGTCCCTCAAAGTTTAAAGGTTTTTATTAATGGGTCAATTACTACAAGTTCCTTCATTGTTTTACTAAACAGTAATTAACTAGGTTAATTATTTCTAGTTAACTTAATGGGTACTGGAAATTATATCCCATTTAAAATTTTTGGTCTCGTTAACTCGTGCCTCTTATGAACTTTATTTCCTCAAAAGCTTTCATTCTCTTTTTATTTAATATTAGGTTTATTTATTTAAATCCTAATATTTATCGGATTAATATTTACCACTAACGGTAGTTTACTCGTTCATTAATATTTACGTGGTTTGATTACCAAACCCATTTTTGGGGTGTTACACAAAACATTTTCAACAACACTACTTACCTCCTCGATTCACCAACATCAGATTTGGTGTAAGTAACATCAATATTTTCAGGCAATTGATCAACCATGTTTATCGTCTTTGCCACCTTTTCATCATCATAGAAAGTATAATTTTTCTCCAATAGTGGTGGAACCGGATGATATTCTGATCCAATCCCCTTTTTATTCTTTTCAGAATCATTATCATCTGGATTAATAATGAAAATACGTTCAAGGATATATGAAGAAACATAATAATTTTGTAGTTTATTATTTTTCTTTTCCTTTTCAGCCAATTCTTGTTTTAGCTCAGCGACTTGATCAATATAATCATTTAATACCAATTGTTTACCTTTATACTTGGCTTCAAGAATTTTTTTAGTTTCAGCACATTTTAAAACTTTTCCTTCAAGACGTTTAATTTGATTTTTCAAGTTATCATATGCTTCTTTTATTCTATGATGTGAGTATTTCATCCCATCATATTCCTTTTGCAACTCTCGAATAGTATTGTCTTTTTGAAAACATTCATTGCAAGTTACTGAACACTTTTGCTTTAAAATCTTATTTTCATTGCATTTCTGTGTCAGCTCATCTTCTTTTTGTTTCATAATCTTTTCTTTTTCAAACATTTCTTTACATTTTTCTTTGAATAAATTCTCGATTATAGTAAATTCAGTGTTTCTAGATTTTAAATTTTTATCCTTCTCATTACAGGCACTGCATGATTCCTTGCAATTCCTACACTGCATTTCATTTTTATTTCCAAATTTTTCACCATTTTCATCATTTTACCCATTGATTTAACCTGGTTTGATGACTCGGTAGATTCAGTTTAAGTTTCTACCTCCGTTTGATTTGCCATCATCTTTTCATCATGCATTTTCTTCTGATTCTCAGCCATCCTCTCTTGGTTCTCATCTGGTTTCTTCCACATTCTTCTTCATTGCTTCTTTATCCTTTTTCTTCTTTACATAAAATTCTGTAGCAGTTGAAATAGAAGCAACCAATGCATCAAAATCTACTGTCTTGGGATCTGTTGCAGGATTCCCTTCAACGTCTAAGAAATATTTCCTCTGCTCATCCCATCTTTTGGCTTCTTTTGCTTCTTTGAAGACTTCGTACATTGCATCCAATCTCCTACGCGCAATGCGTTCTTTTTTACTCCATCTTACCTTAGCAACTAACACAAGTTTCTCATTCGAAATGTATTTGTTCCAATTGAAACCCTCATCCTCCTTAGTAACAACCAACGCTTGTTTTTTCTCTCTCGAAGAACCTTCATCGATTTATGACCGATTAATCTTTGGCGGTTGTTCTTTGTTGCGATGATAAATAGCTCTCCGATAGTAATCATCGTGAAAAGGATTCACGTTTTCATACACATCCTGGTTTGAACATTCTCACTTGAAATGTCCTTTTTGTTTGCATTTGAAGCAGGTAACTTTGAATTTTTCAAATCCAAGTTTCGTTGTAAGATCTCCAAGACACTGTCTACCAGTAATCTCCATGAATCTCTGAGCTCTTCTGATCACGCTTGCCATGCACCATCTGATATCAATCAACTCCAAATCCTCTGGATCAATTTGATCGTAATCTTCCTTAGTCATGTTGGGGTTTCTGATCTTCCCCGCAATGAGACTTTCATAAGATTCTAAAATTGATGCTAAGAATAACATTTGTTGTTTTGCTGCATCAGCACTCATGCTCTGTCCATTGTTTAAATTTATAGCAATCGCATTTGGATTGGAATTGTTTTGATTCTGATAATTATTTGAATAACCAAAGCCACTACTCGATGAACCACTATATGATGAACTACTTTTTGATGATCCACTCGAGTTTTCTGCGCTGAAAGTAGTCCCAATTTTTGGCGATTGGTTGTTAGACAATAAGCTCCTGCGATAATACAGATTCACGTTCAGTTGATAATTTGAGTTGTTCATTTTGTTTTGCTTTCGGAATTCCAGCTCATGACCTTCCAATTTATCAATTAGTTGTTCTAAATTCATCTCATTAAACGTTGCACTATTTTTAATAACCATGATATATGTTTGCCAATCATCTTCATGGGGTAACACCTCAATGAGTTTATCGATGATTTCGTCTTTGTCCTTTTTGATATCAAATCTTTCCAGCTCAAGTTTCAGATGACAAAAATACTCTATCAACTGTCGGACATTTTCACCTTTCAGACAATCGAACAAATCAAACTCTTTCTTTAACAGTGACTTTTTGTTCTTTATCATTTCTTATCCTCCCTCGTATTTATTTTGCATTGCCTTCCACATAGATTTTGAAGTTTTATCATGTTGAAGCAGAGAAAGTATATCATCTCTAACTGATTGTTGTAACAGTGTAATCATTTTTTGTTCGTTAGAGAAATCATTCTTATCGTCTACTTCATATTCTTCAATTGGTATTACTTCTTCCTTATCATTTTTTTGGAATTTCATATCCAAATGTTAACATTTTCCAACTTTGAAAAGCATAAGCTTTAATCCAACTTTCAAATCTATCTTTCCACTTATTATAATCCTCCATGTTCATAAGTTTGGGTGGTTTTTGATAGGTTCCGTAAGCATTGTCAATGTTTAAACTTGATATGATATTCGAGACAATCTTTGGCGTGGATGTTGCTGAAGTTGTAAAAGCATCATAGAACTCATTGTAGAATCCCGGCTCCATGATCTCAAACTTTGAAGAATTACCTGCAAAAATTAACAAATGATCAAACAACTTATAAACCAAGCAATATGAATCCTGGTTCACGCGAATAGGAAATCCAGATCCGTCAGAACTGGAAATGGTAGATTTAAGCTAACTACATTTATCAGATCCGCGCGAACTTACTAGTGTCTGATCCGTGCGAACTGACCAGTGTCTGATCCATGCGAACTGAACAATTTAAGTTCGCGCGAATGTGTCTTGATACACTAAAACGAATGCACAACCTCAAGTTACGTTTTTCATGGTTTTTCCAAGAAATTTTAGTAAATTAGTTCGAATTTCGATCTAATTCTTTCAAGGATTGATTAAAACGTGATTTCGCAGAACATATCCAAAAATCATTTAATTTTGTCCATGAATTCAACATAAATTTTGCGTTTTAAGTTTGAAGAAGATGTGTAGAAGAAGAATGAGCAAAAAATGATGAATTCAGTTCCAAATCAGCTTGAATCTTGTGTCTTCAGTCTACAAAACCGGTCTCCAAGCTCTGATACCACTTGTGAGGACCATTTCGGTTCTCCGAATGCTCAGACTGGCTGGTTTGACTTCGTATCTCGTGTGGGATACGAGTACGAAGGTGACTTGCACAAGAACAAGCTAATTAAACTGGTTTCTATTGATTGTATGAAAGTACAAAACCGTGAAACCAAATGGACAAAATTTCCCCTCTCTAGTCCACCAAAAGATTACAAATGACAAGACATGAACACCAATATATAGGCTACGCCCATCCGCACTTAAACATTAGAACGAATGCGCATATTAGTGCGGATGCCCTTAGCACGGATGCGCCCTAATTGTGTGAACCTGCCATGCGCGGATCTGGAACTTTGTCTTGACTATTCTAATCAACTACGACTCGATACATTTGACACTAAAGTAGATGATTGACGAAAACGATAGACATAGTACATTCACATTGTGCTAGTTCTCTGGAGCCTGATACAGCATAAGCAATCCTAGGTTAGGTTATGGTACATCTAACTAGTTATCATGGTTGGATACTGCTAACACTGCCTTCTTTAAGTATGGTTGATCAGTCCATGCCTAGCTATATGTGCTAGTTTCAATATTGTTTGTGTTAATTTCAAACCCGTGTTGTGTTGTATTGTGTTGGTTCTGTTTGTACTAGTTTCAAACTTGTTTGTGCTGGTTTCAAAACCATATGTGTTGGTATGCTAGAAGCATAGATGAAAAATGATTTTCTTAAAGAACAATGGTTTGAGACTCATATATTATTCATTGCGACAGATAGAGTTTTTCACCTGTTGTTTGTTGTTCTATCACACTACTTTTATTCATGAATTTAGTTGGTTTACCTAGATTTGTCTTTTGACATCTCAGGTCATTCACTTTTTCATCAATTTAAAAATGCCTTCTATTCCAATATTTCGTCGTTGTTGAAATTGTTACTCACCTCATACAATGCAATATTGTTTATAGCTAATAAAAATATTCTTAAAATACTTAATAGTTCACAATAAAAATAGTTGTTTTTAGATAAACCTATGATCAGTTACATAAATACTAGTTGAGATTGGATTGGTTTTTGAGATGAATTTGTATTTTATGGAATTTATAGGGTTAACTAGTAACCCGGTTCAACCGCCCGATACAACCCGGTTCAACCGGTTGAACCATATTAGAGCACAACCCGGTATGACTTAAAAACCGATTTTTAAAACATTGCCCACAAGCATCAAGGATACTTATGTTATGATCCTCGCGTACTTCGTACATGCGCTTCTCCTCATGTCAGGTTTCATGATACAGTTTTTTTTCTCTCCTGTCATCTAATACTGTGTAACATTTTGTATTTTTCGTTTCATACTCAATTTATTGTAATTCGTATTTCAAATTTAATCCTTGTAATTCCTAGAATTTGATCATAATAGAATAAGTGGAGTAAACTGCCATTTTGGTCCCTGAGGTTTGGCCAGTGTTGCCACTTTAGTCCAAATCTCAAAGTTTTTGCATCTGGGTCCCTGTGGTTTCAGTTTTATTACCATTTTGGTCCAAAACTGAAATCAAGTCATATTTGTCTTATAAAATCCAACTATTTTGTCCTTATACTCAGGGGCAAAATGGTCATTATACGTTTTATTGCCACCACCCTCTGAACAATCACCAACACCACCAATCCTTAAAAGAAAAAACATTACTCTAAAAGAAAAAACACAAGTAAGGAGTCCATAATCTGAGTTACAACAATTGATTTGTCCAATCAAACAAAATAAAGTGGAAAATAATCTATAGAGAAGAAAACCTTGTTTGTTTCAATGGAAGAAGTCATCCAAAATCATACAGATTTGACAAGTTACAACATAATGAAAACCCTAATATCAAAACACTGATGTAACGATCGTAAAAGGGGTCGCCGGCATTGCGTAGGTGGTCGTCGGCGTCAGGGTGAAGGTCGATGTCGTAGGTTTTGTTGGAGAGGAGAGGTTTGATGAGAATGGGTACGTAAACTTCTTGTTTTTTTAGAAATGTTAGTCAAAGTATATAGTCTGAGCTCACCTCCACCATTATCACCACCCTCCCCACAATCGCACCACCCCAAACCCTTCCCACAGTTCTTAAACCTCTACGGTTCTCCTCCGCCATAACTCCTTCGTCATCCGCCTACGATTCTCCTCCGACGTATCTCCTCCGTCATCCGCCTCCGATGGTATGGTTTCGGATTCGAACTTCGGAGGTGATGGTGGTAGCACCTGGTTGCTTTCAAGTGGTGTCTGGTGGGCTGAGCAGGAGAATTAGGGTTTGGGATTTTTGGGAAGATGAAGGTTCTGTACTTTTATAGGGTGGTTTTATTTGGTTTATTATTTTAATTCATAATATGTTATAATAAAAATAAAATGACTAAATTACCCCTGAGGAAAAGGACAAAACATCAGGGTTTAATTTGAGGAATCTGATCTGATTTCTATTTTGGACCAAAATGGCAACAAAACTGAAACCATAGGGACCCAGATACAAAAACTTTGAGATTTGGACCAAAGTGGCAAAACTTACCAAACCTCAGGGACCAAAATGGCAGTTTACTCTCACATTTTATATCATAATTGCACAATTAATCTTACATTGTACGTAAACAATCATGAAATATGCGCTTTTATACACAACCGAGCCATACATTAAGTTTATATTTCTTTGGAATAATAACCATACATGTCCATACATTACACATGCTTAACTATGTGTTTATGGCCCCCAATAACAACCAAACCTAACCACAAAGGCCAAAATGGAATTTTAGTATATTTTGAAAGGCCTTACGGATTGCAAAACCAAACCCCTTACGGTCCGCAAGGACCTAGTCTAATAGCAGAATTGTTCCTTTTGCGAATTTTAGTGTTTAAACTCCATTTTCCCTCTTCCCAACCCCCAACTACCTACATTAAACACCAAAACCTAATCCCCACTTAAAAATACAACTCGTCCCCGCCTCCTAATCACTTTCAACATGTAACAACCCAAGTCTTCTGGTCAATATAATCTAAAATGTTCTGAATAAACCCGTAATCAAAACCCTGTGTGCACAGAGAAACTTAGCGGTTAAACAAACTTGCGATCGGTGAACCAACACGCACAAAAGTACCCTTATTAGACTCGAAATTATAAACCAAACCATTTAGGATCAAGACCCAAACATACGCGATAAGTATCAGCATGAAAATCGAGAAAAATGCATGATTGGATGAAAAAGGCGGTGGGGGACACATGTCACGAGGTGTGACACGTGGCAGACCTACGTGGACACGTAGACACCTATGCCTTGCCTACCACGTCACGCTACGCGACAGAATTGGCATTAGCTAGTCGTGCGATGCGACGAGGTCAAGGATCGACTATAAATGGGACGAGCTCTGGACAATTTCAGTTGTTCACTTTCACTTTGTTTTGCCCTCTCACTCTCTCATTCTGTCGTTATAAATCTTAAGTCCCTAAACCCTAATCCCTGCTACGTAGAGTGTATGAAACCATGATCACCGGTACGACACCTGTCCAATCAATTTGAAACCAATCCACGGATGTTTAAGTGGTGCCTGAATAAGGCTATACATTGTCATCTATGTTGTGGTTTTGATCTCGTGATTGTCATTAAAGTTAATTCGGTTTTTACACTTATGCGTAGTGTACTCGGATAAATTAGATGCTTAGTTATCAGAAAGCTTAGAACCAGGACTATAGACTAACAAGAAGCTTAATTATCTGAAGGCTCAAGAACTGCAAGATAAGCAAGGTGAGTTCCTCTGAATCGTTTCTAAAACGGGATGTGATGTTCTGTCTGATTGGTAATAACTATGGAATCGACTATGTATAGCATATGTGATATGTGGCAACGATTGATAGGATGATTGAGGGCTGATTATATGTATCTGATTTAGCCAGTGGAGTTTGTATACATAGCCTGGTTATGTGAACATACTGTGCTTACTATGTTCTTGTCTGTTTGTCACGATTATGTCTGATTGATGTTATAGTAGATGAATATATGGTTTGAATAAAATCATTTATGTTCATGAACTCACCAGTTTATACTGAGTCTCAAATATTTTTCGGGCACACATCCAAGGTGCCATATGATTGCAGGAATCGAGGATAATGAGATTTAAAGAGATAGAGGTCTAGAGGGTTGTTGAAGATTTAGATCGCTATTATATTTAAACTGATGTAATATTATTGTGTAATATAAGATATGCATAATACTCTTTAACGTTTAAATAAAAGTTCGAAACTTCCGATGTGAATTCTCTGGTTACTATGTGTTCTGTATACCCGATGCGTAACACTCCCTATAGCTTATCCTGGGATGCGGGTGTTACACAATCCCTCTAACTCACTTTCAAACTCTCCCAGATCATCAAGAATCTCAACTTGGGCAGATTGTTCAAAGCTCCAAAACAGTGAGTTTTGAGCTAGTTTTTTCAACTTTTCTTCTTGTTTTCTTCTTCCCCCTTCCTTGGATAACCTCTAGGAGCATTACCAGATGTTTACCAAGGTAAAAAAAGTTGGTATGTCACCATTGTTGAGGTCAAAGTGAGGATTTTGTTAAACTTTTGAACATTGTCTTACTTTACTTTGTTTTCTTGGAACTTTTTGACACCAAACCAAGTCACCAACTAATTCCAATGTTGAGGGATTTGTGTTAAGGTTTATTCCAGAAAACATGAGGTTCATATGCCTCCTCATACTAGACTCTAAGTTATCTTCAAGCCATGAAAATGATAAAACCACATCAAGTCTCCAATGATACAATATTGGAAGCACTCGTCTTGGATAACATTCACTTGGTTACTTAGCATATTAGATAGTTGTTTATGTATTCATACTTATATTCATGACCATCCGAATCATCCATGGGATGATTTGTGTATTAGTGAAATCTTGAGGTTAATCGATTTATCCAACCTATGCTTGACAATACATGGCTAGACAAAATGACTATTACATAATAATATATACATAGTATAAATCTCCAAAACTGAACCGTGATATCATCCGAAATCATGATTGAATGTTATATGTTAAGATGGAAAATATATTAGTTTCGGATTCCTTAGGTTGGACTTCTAATGGGTGACTTAGTACCTATGAAAAACACAATTTACAATAGTGTCCAACTTAAGTGTCCAAAACAAGGTATGTTTTATGTACTTTCACACGCATATAATTCCCATTTACTTTCCAATCTCCAACACATCAAACTCATACAACTTTGTTTATCCTTTTTAGGGTAACTTGGTGATTCCATCCTCTCAAACCGCTCACTCGCATTTGTGGAACTTATCTTCGCAAACCGTGAGTATACTTGACCCATTTTCCATTTTAATTCACTATTTGAGTTGCAACATGTAAACATACTAAATTCACATACAAATAATCTTATGCAAATACTCAATCCGTATACATGCTTATTAATACATCATTAACCTTGCAAGCCTCCCTTAACATCTATAGCGCTATAGGATTAGCACACTGCCCGTTTATGGTCATTGTTAAGTTATACTTGACATTCTTGTTGTCACACCCTCAAAATCCACATGCGGAGTATTACCGCGAGGTGTGTGACAAACTAGGATCATGCCACCAATCATATTGAACAGGAAATAAACTAAAGTAAAAACCACCACAATCAATGCGATTAGTATACGAAAACAAATAAGTAAACCCAATGCGATTAGTCCACATCCGTCCTCTGCGGCACGGTGTGAGGCTTTTGAAACCTAATGACGCTGTTTAACTAATAACCCGTTCGCAATTGGCCCAGCGATTAATCGGTATAAAACGTGTAGGGACTTTCAGATAGAGTTCTGTTTAGTCCGTTTAAGACAAGTTAAATAAATAGTAAATTAACGGTTTCCGTCCCACACAAGGGGACGAGGTTGCCCGTATTCTACCCAAGGAGAATACGTAGGTTGCATCCCACCTAAGGGGGATGGTTGTTGTTTGCTCCATTCCTAAACCACCGGGAATTACATGCTTTTTAGAAAAGTGTGAACTCACCTTAGATCAACTCGACAGATTAAATTAAGTGTATGAAATCTAGAGCGACCGACCACGCCCTATAATAGTTACCATGGTATATTAGACTTTGTTTAGACATTGCACCAAAGTCCTACACATGTCTAGCAACTAGCACACAAACAAACAATCACATAGCACGTCTATCATATGGTTCCATAACCACATCCACAACCTTTCTACGATATTACATACGTTATTCATACAACTATCAAACAAGCATGGATACTAAAAGTAGCAAGTTGGTTCTTATGCGATCATGCTTTACTACATAGAAAAATCACTAAAAATAGGCTGTTTTGGGTGACCTGTTTAACGTATTTACAAGTCTTCAAAAATTTTGGTTTTTTTATGTGACGCACCACTCGGAGGGATAGGCCCTGTATTAAAATTTCAAAGTCTAATCCTTTACCAATAAATAATAAGAATTCATTTACTAAGCTGCAATCAGATTCATCACTTTTGACTGCAGGTTACGGAAAAATTCATTTAAAATTCTTCGTTTATCCGATTGACGAAATTCCAGTTGGATATTTTTGGAATCACCTGGAAGGACTTACAGTAAAAATTTTAAATCATAACTCAATCCCTACATTTCTTTATTACATTCGTAATAAGCTACAAATTCTGACAGAAAACGCAGCATGGACCTTTGTTAAGAAATAATTCAAATAAAATATCAAACGGCGTCAAAAAAATGAAATTCCAGTGGTGTTTGAAAGATATTTCCTGGAACAACATTATAGAATCAAGAAACACTGATTTTCGCACAATTTTGACCCGGTTACAGTCTACACAAGTCGGTTGTAACTTTCTGGACATAATCAGTTTCATTACCCAGCTTCCTAAAACGACTTTTATGATTTTAATCACATCCCTAGCAACCAAGAACAACATGTATTCATCATTTACATCAGGTTATCATCATTATATATCATCTAATTTATCAACCATGACTAACAATATTTAAAACAAGAGCATACAACATCAAACCCTAGTAATTATACGAACTCTTATGCGATTATAACACTAATAAATCATTAATTCTAGCAACCCTAGACCACAAGTAGCATCACAAACATCAAGAACATCAAGAACCAGAAAATGCAAACATGTATACATGAAACATCGCAAATCAAAAACAACTAAGAACACTAACCTTGAGAAGAGATGGAAGAACTAGAGAGAAAGAGAGATGAGGGATCGAATGAAGGGGGGGGGGGGTCTTCTTGCTACTGCCGTCGCACACCACAGGAACCAATTAGGGTTTTATTTTCTTTTTTTATGCATACATTACACACATACGTAAGTTTTATAAAACAAGGTGGGGGTGAATTGGTTATTTGGCCGCAAGGGTTGGGCTGAATTAGGGATGGGTGGCGGGTTGGGCTAAGGGTTTGGGTTTCAGGTTCGGTTTAATCGCAGAACTAGCGTAGTGGTTTAAGTTATAATTTTCCCGTATCGCGTTTCTATGATATAACTTTCCGCATACAAATAAGACTAATAAATTCTGTAGCACATAATTTAATTATAGTTATAACACATAATTCAAAAAAAATTATAACGTGATTAATAACGGGTGCTAACCTTGATCATAAAAGTTCGGGTTGTCACATTATCCCCATGTTGAAAGAACTTTCGTCCCGAAAATTAAGCACACAGTCATTGAGGAAGCTAGTTGTGTTGAGCGTTTTCTTGGGGTATCACACCATCCCCCTGTTGGTTTGGAATTTCATCCCGAAATTCAGTTGCAGCTTCAGTACTAGAATCATCTTTCTCAAACAACTTTGGATACTTGCGTTTTATTTGGTCTTCTCGTTCCCAGGTGAACTCTGGGCCACGACGTGAGTTCCAACGAATCCGAACGATGGGTATCTTGCTTCGTTTAAGAGTTTTGATTTCCCGGTCCATAATTTCCACCGGTTCCTCGTCGAAACGCAACTGGTCTTCAATAGTAAGTTCCTTGAAAGGAACGATTAGGGTCTCATCTGATAAACACTTCTTCAGATCCGACACATGAAAGACGTTGTGAACACCACTGAGTTCTTCTGGCAGATTCAGTCTGTACGCCACCTTACCGATTTTCTCAGTGATTTCGAAGGGTCCGACGTAACGCGGATTAAGCTTGCCCCGTTTGCCAAAGCAAACCACACATTTCCAGGGTGATACTTTGAGTAGCACCCGATCCCCAACTTAGAATTCGAGTGGTTTCTTACGCTTATCCGCGTAGCTTTTCTGACAGTCACGACCTGCCGCCATTCGTTGTTTGATCTGGGTAATCTTTTCCGTTGTGTCGAGAACAAGTTCTAGACTAGTGATTTGGCTGTCTCCAACTTTAGCCCAGCATAGAGGTGTTCGGCATTTCCGCCCGTACAAAGCCTCGAACGGAGCTGCCTTAATGTTGGTATGGTAATTATTGTTGTACGAGAATTCCACCAAAGGCAGGTGTCTTTCCCAGCCGCTATCAAAGTCAATAGCACATGCTCGAAGCATGTCTTCCAAGGTTTGGTTTGGATGGTACGCTCAGTCTGACCGTCCGTTTGCGGGTGATAAGCCATGCTCATGTTGTTGGTGCACAAATGTCTGTTAACTTCATCTTTATCAAGTCTTATGTCTAGATAGGATAAACCACTGATCAGCAGGTTAAAATCTAGGGTTTGTATGTGTGTGTTTGGGTAATTTCGCTTGAAATGGCCATGCCACTTTCAAACGAAATTAACCATTCTAATTCCGCTTGAAATGGCCTGTGCCACTTTCAAGCAGAATCACCAACACTATATATAGCTGTCCTGTTGAGTCATTTGGAACGGAATTAGATCATTAGATTCAGAGCCGAGGTGCTGCCGATTTGTCAAACGATCTGTAAAAAGCTTTGGAATCAATAATAAAGAGATAATTAAGAGGAATCTAGCTGTTACACGTCTATTTCTCTTATTCCGCCTTTGAAATAGATGCTAAACTCTTCTGAGTGACTCGTTAGGGTCACACGTCGATCCAACAAGTGGTATCAGAGCTCAGGAAGAACAGTTTATACCAATTCAGCTTGAAAATCTGACTTCTACTCCTTCTTTTCAAAATTAAACAAGATTTAACGGTCAAAATTAACTGATTTTCACATCTATAATGTAAAACACTGTTTTAACGAATCCTTGAGAGAATTGGAGCAAAATTCGATCAAAAACCAGATCAATTTGACAAAAAGGCTGCCGAAATGATGATATCATCCTAATTCCGCTTGAAATAACACTTGTGATTTCACACGGAATTACATATTGTGGTTGATTCCGTTTGAAAGTGCCACTGATTTCAAATGAAATAACTAATTCCGTTTGAAAGTGCTGTTTGATTTCAAATGAAATCAGATTCCGTTTGAACATTTCACACGGAATTACTAATTCCTCTCCAAAGTGACTTGATTCCGTTTGAATCAAGCTAATTCCGTTTGGTAATTTCGTTTGAAAACCCTATTCTGTGTGAAAAGGCTTATTTCGCTTGAAAAAGGCTTATTTCGCTTGAAGTGATTCCGCTTGAAACTATTTTTGATAAAATCCAAAAATTTTCTAAGTGTTTGTTGATTGTTTCAGATACTTAAAGATTGATGAGTTCATGAATCCTTTCGGTGACATGTTTGCTTTCACGGGAAATACCGGAGATGATACATCAAACAACACCAATGAAAATGTTCCTAATCCGAGTGCAAAGAAAACCCTGTCTGATGCTTTGAGTGTGGAGAGTGCTTATGGGACGTACAACAAACCTCCTAAACTGATGGCGATTGAAGAGTACAATAGATGGGCTACAAGATGTGAAGAAAGGTTAAAAGCGTTTGCATATCCAAGCTGGAAAAGCTTGAAGAATGGTTACAATATCAGAAGATCAGATTATGAAAATTTAGAAGGCACTGATAATGTAGAAAATTTTGTTGCTGAACAAAAGTGCATTGCATTGCTTCATCAGTTTGTGAGAGACGACATAATATCGTTGATCGAGTACATAAATGCAAAAGATCTATGGGAGAAACTTAGAGTGAAATGTGTGGGTAGTGCTGAGATAGTCAAAAATAAAAAGAAGTTGTTGAGAAAAGAATTTGATTTGTTTGGATGTTTGAAAAATGAATCTGTGTCAAAGATGATTGAAAGATTCGGGAATTTGAAGCTGGAACTTGCAAGACACGGAATCGTGTACACTCAAGACGAATTAGTTGACAAACTGTTTGACTCGCTGCCGGATGATAAAGACTGGCAATAATTTGCTTTGATGTTGAAGAATACAATCAAGTCGGAGGATCTGACGTTTGATCTATTAATCGAAAGATTGGAGAGTCACGAATTAGCAATCAAGAAATCGAACAAAGTCAATCATTCCTTATACCAGCAGAATGTGGAGCTGTATTATCGAGGAAGTGTGATCCCGAAGACTGTGTCCCCCAAGACAGCTTTCTCAGCTGATAGTTCTAACACATCAAATCAAGAGAGTTCAAGCAGTGGTTTTCATAGTGGTTCATCATCAACAACTTCAAACCAATCTGCTTCAAAGAATTTGTTTCAATGCAACATTGCTATGGATCTGAAGAATGCTCAAAATTTCAGTGAAGAATCCGCAAAGCAGCAAATGGTGTTCTTAGCTTCTGTGTTAGAATCTTATGAGAGCCTTGTTGCAGGCAAGATTGGAAACACTAACCTCACCAAGGAGGATTATGATCAGATCGACCCCGAGGAGATGGAGTTGATTGATATCAGGTGGTGTATGGCTAGTGCAGTCAGACGAGCTCAAAGGTTCATGGAGATTACAGGCAGACATTCTATCGGAGGACCTTCCACAAAACTTGGTTTTGATAAGTCAAAGGTCACGTGCTTTAAATGTAAACAAAAAGGTTACTTTAAAAGAGAATGTCGAAATGCATATGCTGATGATACTGCAAATCCGTTCCGTGAAGATTATTACAAAAGAGCTATCTACCATCAGAACAAATCTGAACCCCCCAGAATGAAACAGATAGAAGAAAATCCCAAAGAAAAATCCAGAGCACTTGCTGTTATTCATGACGATGAGGGATATGATTGGAGTGAAGTGTTACCAGAAGAAGACGCAGTGGGCTATGCGTTTGTGACAAAGATTGTTCCTTTTAAAGACTCCAGAACAGAAGAAGTGAAATATGTCAACAGAAAGATGGTAGCTCAGAACAGGATGATGAGAATTTCTCGAATATTCAAAGAAGCTAAACAGGCAAAAAGATGGGATGCTGATAGAGAATGTTACCTAGATCCCCAGGGAAACATTGATGTTGATCCTAATACTGTTGATGTTGAAACATTCATCAAAGAAATTGTTGATGAAGAAGAAGCCAGACAGAGAGAGTGGTGGGGAGGAGGAGAAGTTAAAGAAAAAGAAAAAGAAAAAGAGAAAGAGCCGCAGCCAAAGAAAGTTGATGATGGGATTATTGATACAACACAAGAATTCACGGCTGAGAATTTGAAGAAGATGGCTGACAAAGTGTTTGCTGCGAAAGAGCTAGAGGTAGTTTCTGGTTCTGGCACTGAGTCTAAAACCAAGGTCAGTCAGATTGATGCAACCAATGAGTCAGGTAAGAAAACTAAAAATGAGAACGACTGCAAAAATTGCATGAAAGACTGCAAAGTTTGTAGTACACTTACTTACCTCAATGTTAAAAAGGTTGAAGAACTGACAGGAAGAGTCAGAGACGTTGAAGATCAGATCTTAAACCGTGACAAAATGTTAAAAGCTTCAAATAATCGTTTAAAAGAATTAATTGAGAAAATTGAAAATGATAAAAGTGATGTAGAAAGAATTAGGAAAGAAAACGAAAAATTAATTCATGAAAATCGTCAACTTTCAGAAAATTTTGAGAAGCTAAAACGCACGGTAAAAGATTCTGATGAAAGAAATGGTAAGACATACAAAGAAAATGTTCAGTTGACATGTGTTCTTAGGGTTAAAGAAGAGTTAATCAATCAACAACTAGATGAAATTGCCAAGTTGAAGCTTCAGTTTCAAGAAGCTAAAATTGAGAATGAACGCATTCAGTTGAAACTGAACAGTTACAACTCCGCAAGTTTTGTTCTTCAACATATTGTACCTAAACCAATTGGAAAGAACAAAGCAGGCGAAGATGTATACTTTGATGGAACCGGGGTTGGGTTTCATCAGGTTCCACCACCAGTTCTAAATAATTTTTCAAAGAAAAAATCAGGGTTGGTTAATGATGAAGAAGTTAATGAAGTTAAGCTTCCAGACACGATTGATGTCACATTTACCACATCATCTGATGAAGATAGTGTCCAATCTGAAATCGTTAAAAGTATGGCTAAAAATGTTTTAAAAACTGAAAATGACACTACTGAGGATGATGAATGTTTTTTGGACAAATATATTCCAAAATCAAAATCCAAAAACAACTTAAATGAAGAATCTAATCTTGTGATGTACAAGATGGCGGGATCTAATAAGTTGTATTCGGATCGTGATTTTCCTTTAGAGAATGTGAATGTTGGTAAATTGAGAAATGTGTTCAAGTTGATTGAGATTGATTTGTCTGAGATCGAATGTTTGAAATGTTCAAAACGGCAATTCAACTTTGAAAAAGATAAAGCTTACTACAAAAAACCTGTTGTACCGCCGCGTTTTTCTAACAATTATCAAAACAGATGGTCGGGTGGTTATAAGGGTGGTAAGAATTATCAACAAAGGAATTTTCAAAACAAGAAGTTTGTTGAGAAAAAGGTGTTTGTAAAAAGCTCGAGTTCTCATTCTGAGCAAGAGTCTGAAATTTTTTCAAAAACAAATGAAGAGTTCTTTGAGGAGAAGGTCTCACAGCCTCAGACCGAAGGCACAAGTCGGGTAGTTGATACTCGTACATGCTTTAAGTGCGACAAAGTTGGACACATTGCACGAGAGTGCACCAACTTAAAGCCTAAGTCTGAATTTGCTGAGAGTCAGAAAAAGAAAGCTGATGCAAAAGGCAAAGCACCAATGGTTGTTGAGAAGAAAGTTTTGAAAAATGAAAACACCAAATTCAAAACTGAATCTGTAAAGAATGTGGTAACTAGAACTGACAAATTTTATAAATGGGTTGCTTCGCCTAAACAAACATTGAAACCAAAATCAGTGGTAAAGGAATCAAGTTCTACAAAACCAAAGGTTTCTGAGACTGCAAAATCATCATCTTCAACTAAGAAGATGCATGTACCTTTGGATTACTATGAGAAACTTGTACCACAAGAGGCTACTACTTCTGAAAAGAAGAATGTTCCAAAGAAAGATCAATCATGTGGTCAACCTTCTCAAAATGATTTCTTTTTATACAAAAAGGTTGAGATTGGATCTGATGAGAGCTTAAAGATGAATGACAAGAATTTTCCGCCACTTTACATTGCAAAAACTCACCTAAATGTCAAGCTACCTGAGTCAAAAGAGGCTTGGGTGGTATCAACATCTAACTAAAGTGATTGTAATATGTGCAGGAGCTTCCAAGATCCGTTTCACGTTGGATTATGGATAGTGGAGCTTCCCAGCACATGACGGGGAAGAAAACCCTATTGTATGATGTTAGAGGGTTTAATGGAGGTTATGTGGGATTTGCAGGCAATCAAGGTGGTCGAATAGTTGGTGAAGGAACTTTATCGAATGGAATTGTTATGTTTGAAAGACTAAACTACATCGCCGAGCTTGAAAACAATCTTCTGAGCATCTCTCATATTTGTGAGCGTATGTATACAACGCACTTTATAGACAAAGAATGTTTGATCTTGAAACCAGGATTTGTTGTTCCCGAAGAGTGGGTTATCATGAGAGCACCCAGAGTGAATGATTTATACGTGTTGGACATGAGTGTAGCAACTACTACCACGGGTCAAGCACACTGTTTTATGTCAAGAGCAACGGAAAAAGAATCAAAATTGTGGCATCAAAAAATGGGCCACATTCACCTGAGAAAAATGAATCACCTGGTGCATAATGACTTAGTTATTGGTGTTCATGTGAAAGGTTTTCATCTTGAGGGGGAGTGCATTAGCTGTGTCAAAGGAAAGCAAAATAAGAAATCTCACCCTGGAAAGAAAGTTAACTCAGTCTTAAGACCGTTAGAGAGAATTCATATGGATCTTTTTGGTCCAGTGAACGTCAAAAGCATAACAGGAGATCTCTACTGTCTCGTAGTACTTGATGATTACTCAAGATTTTCATGGGTATCATTTTTGAAGACAAAAGATGAGACGTTTGAAAGTTTGATGGCGTTGTTCAGAAAAATTGAAAACTTGTACCAAACTCGAATTAGAAGAATTAGGAGTGACAATGGTACTGAGTTCAAGAACAATAAGATGGAAGAGTATTCTGATGAGAGAGGTATATTGCATGAATTTAGCGCGCCTTACACTCTGCAGCAAAATGGAGTAGCTGAAAGAAAGAACAGGACGCTAATTGAAACGGCTAGGATGATGCTTGCTGATTCGAAATTACCAGTCAACTTTTGGGCAGAAGCAATGTCATCCGCATGCTATACACTCAACCGGGTTCTTACAGTGAAGAAATTCAACAAGATATGTTTCGAGCTGATCAATAACCGCAAACCGAACCTGAAGTATTTAGAACCATTTGGGTCTCCCTGCACAGTTCTAGAGCCTTTTGGAAAGTTTGGTGTAAAGAGCATTGAAGGAATATTTGTGGGTTACTCAAGTCCATTGAAACGCGTTTTTGTTCCAAGTTTAAAGCGGATTATTAAAGCACACAATGTTGAATGTCAAGGCTACACAATGCCACTGCAGAATCCAGGCGACTCATGGCATTTTAATTACGATACTTTATGGGATTCGTTTGACATTGAAGAAGAAACAGATTTTTTTGACGAGTTAGATATTCTGAGAGAGTATGAAGAATCACAAGAAAGGTTTCCAGCTGAGTATCCTACAAGTCGACGGCAAACTTCAAATGACGATGAAGCCGGTCCTAGTAATGCTGGTGAACATGATGATATTCAACAATCTTCAGAACATGCTCCTGATAATCAGAGGGCAGTCAATGATAATCAAGAATCTGATAATATGCCTGTATTTGATCATGGTGATTCAGATTCTGAGGGGGAGCAGATCCAGATTTCAAGTCAAACAATTCCAGTCAGTGAACAAGGTGTAAATCAGAATGTTACAAATTTGGAAGGCGAGGTAGATGTTCCAGGCGAGGTGATGCCGAGAACTCTTTCGTACCATCCAGAAGAGCTGATTATTGGAGAATTACAATCAGGCGTTCGCACTAGATGTCAAATTGACCAAGGCCTTACTTGTTTTTATTCTATAGTAGCTCCGTTACAAACTGAGTTTTCACTTAGTTGTTTTATTTCGCAGATCGAACCGCGAACATACAAAGAGGCGCTAACTGAAGATTCTTGGGTCAACGCGATGCAAGAGGAGCTGAGTCAGTTTGAGAAGTTAGGAGTGTGGAAATTGGTAGATTTGCCTGATGGTCACAGGAAGATAAACACCAAGTGGGTGTTCAAATGCAAGAGAGACGATAGAGGGGTTATTATTTGTAACAAAGCTCGACTCGTAGTCCAGGGTTTCAGTCAGCAGGAGAGGATAGATTTCACTGAAGTATATGCTCCAGTTGCTAGACTTGAAGCGATCAGAATCTTCCTAGCATTTGCATCTTGGAAAAGTTTTAAAGTTTATCAGCTAGATGTTAAATCGGCGTTTCTCTGTGGGAAGTTAAAAGAGGAGGTATATGTCGGACAACCACCGGGCTTCACCGATCCAATCCACAAAGACAAGGTTTATTTGCTGGATAAAGCGTTGTATGGTTTACACCAGGCCCCGAGAGCTTGGTACGAGACATTGTCTCAACACCTGCTAGCCAACAGCTTCATCTGAGGAAAAGTGGATGCCACTCTCTTCACCAAAGAAGTCGACGGACATCTTATGATAGTTCAGATATACGTGGACGACATTATATTTGGGTCAACAAATGAAAATCTGTGCAAAGATTTTGAAAGAGTTATGAAGCAGAAATTTGAAATGTCATCGATGGGTGAGATGAAATTCTTCTTGGGACTCCAGGTTGATCAACTGCCTAAGGGAATTTTCATACATCAAACAAAGTATGTTCATGATATCTTGGAGAAATTTGGGATGTTAGGTTCTACTCAAGCTTCCACCCCGTTAGCGACGAACCATGGGATAAACCCTGATCTCACCGGAGAGAAGGTAGATGAAACGTTATATCGTTCCATGATCGGATCGCTGATGTATTTGACAGCTTCAAGACCTGATATTATGTATCCAACCTGCCTCGCAGCAAGATTTCAGTCTAACCCAAGAGCTTCGCATATGGTGATTGTGAAAAGGATATTACGCTACCTGAAAGGAACTCCATTACTGGGGTTGTGGTATCCAAAAGAAGGCGATTTAATGCTCAAAGGGTATTCCGATTCTGATTTCGGATGCTGCAAAGTTAACGCTAAATCAAAAACAACGGGGTGCCAGTTTTTCGGACCACGATTGGTTACCTGGCAATGCAAGAAGCAGACCTCTGTAGCTTTGTCCACATGTGAAGTTGAATATGTATATGCTAGCAGTTGCTGCTCTCAGATCTTGTGGATCCAGCAACAGATGCGCGATTACGGTTTGCAATTTCTTAACACCCCTATCTTTGTTGATAATGAGGCAGCGATAAACATTACTAAAAATCTTGTTCATCACGCTAAAACGAAACACATTGAAATTCGTCATCACTTCATCCGAGATTGTTTCGAGAAGAAGTTGATACGAATTGAGAAAATCCACACTGACGAACAAAAAGTTGATTTTCATACCAAAGCGTTTGATAAAACTCGTTTTCAATACTTGTTAAAATTGAACGGTATGAAGCTTTTATCGGTGTTGGAGGAGATTCTTGGCGTTGATGAAGGAGACATTGTAGATGATGTTGAGAAGCAATCTGCAATGGTTTGTCGATTTTTTACTTGTTTTGGTATTTAGGGGGAGTATAGGGTAATATTTTCAGAAAATACAAAAATAGTAAAAATTTCAAAAATCCAAAAACATGAGATATTTTCAAAATACAAAAACAATAGAAAACCGGAAAGAGCTTGTGTAAAAAGGGAAAATGATAGTACATTGGCTTTACAGTTACGGTATGCTAAAGAATTGTAAAGTTTAAATGTTTTAAACAGTCTCGCTAATGATGTGCCGATAGGTTTTTACACATTTAGTAGGTTTGTTCGGGATATAAACCTAAATTCAAACTTGCTTATTTCGTGAGGAACACTACTTGGATATATAGGTAACCCCTGAAATCTTGTTTGAAGGATCCCTCTTTCTGAGATACTAGGTCTTTATACTCAGTGATATCTGGGGTATTATCCCGGGACTTCTGCTTTGCGGAAGCAATGGCCTAGTCCCCGTATAATACTTTACCGCTTACTTGAAATATAGCACCGCCCTCAGTACAAAAAATGATGAAACATTGAAAAATGCTAATCATGTGCTGTTGTAAAAAAGATCCTCTAAAGGGGACCCACTTAAAGTCGAAGCCGTCATCTCTCTGCTGAACGGAAGTTCTGACCTGAGCTCTCACGGCCCTCGCAATTTAACCCCTTACAGATATCATCTGTGGTATACTCACCTGTAAGACTGAATATTGGGTTCTGGATACGGGAGTATATTCAAGAGGTGGGACACATGAATGAGTTTAAGTTCTTAATTCACCTAATTCATATCCTGGACAGTTTGAAATTTGTGTGAGAATTTAAGTGGATCAGTATATCGACAATCTAAGTGAATTGTTTAATTCTGAGTATGAAATTAAAGCCTAACGGTACTTGTGACTTGTCGAATAGCTGATATGATTCCCTAACACTCTCACCAAAAATATGTTTGTAAATAGTTTACATTTACTGCATTTTAGTTCTGTATTTCATTTCTAGTTTAGAAACTTTATTCAAAATCCAAAAAGATTTTAAATTTCTGCTTTATTTTTCCGACAAACCAAAGTAGAAAGCTGATCTTCAGATTCTCAATTTGAAGCAGATGCAGGAAGTTTCTGAGCTGGAAGATGAGTTGTGAGCTAATCTTATTAAACCTGGAGATTGAAAAGTTAAAACAAGATCATTAATTTGAAACTTGTAATTTTTAGAAATTTGTTTTGATCTAGTTTGTACAAAATGTCAGTGTGATTTGTCTCAGGTCAACCAAGGTCATTAAGTTGGACTTGGTAGACAAATTGAGTAATCAGTGTCATTAATTTGGACCTGGATACTTAAGTGGATTTCTAAATTCTGACAAAACCAACAAATGAAGTCAAATGGTAAGTTTGGATTGAAATTGTTATAATCATAAATCTTATATTAAGGTAGAGATTGTGCAGGTAACATGTTTGTTATTGAAAACAACATAGCAAAATCTCAGCTAACTGATAGGGGGAGTCTGAAGACTTAAAAGTCAGATACAGTTCCTGGATCTTCATTAAAGGGGGAGTTTGAAGGATGTTAAAGATTCAGATTCTGTGATTCATGCTAGTTGTTGATAGAAGAAGAGAAGATTTGAAGGATGCTTACATTGTTAGACAAATTGGACTGAGCAAGAAGATAGAAAAAGACTGAAGACTCGACGCCGAAGACTTCGTCAACATCCAAGGGGGAGTCTGTTGGTGTACAAATGTTTGTTAACTTCGTCTTTATCAATTCTTATGTCTAGATAGGATAAACCAGTGATCAGCAGGTTAAAATCTAGGGTTTGTATGTGTGTGTTTGGGTAATTTCGCTTGAAATGGCCATGCCACTTTCAAACGAAATTAACCATTCTAATTCCGCTTGAAATGGCATGTGCCACTTTCAAGCGAAATCACCAACACTATATATAGCTGTCCTGTTGAGTCATTTGGAACGGAATTAGATCATTTGATTCAGAGTCGAGGTGCTGCCGATTTGTCAAACGGTCTGTAAAAAGCTTTGGAATCAATAATAAAGAGATAATTAAGAGGAATCTAGCTGTTACACGTCTATTTCTCTGATTCTGCCTTTGAAATAGATGCTAAACTCTTCTGATTGACTCGTTAGGGTCACACGTCGATCCAACACATGTCTAGACGTGAGCCAAAGGATTTGTGTATCGCCTCCCACAATTCAGATGCAAAGCGTGGGTCACGATCAGAAATGATAGAAGTTGGCACTCCGTGCCTAGCGACTACTTCCTTCAAATAGATGTCTGTGAGTGTAGAAAACTTATCGGTTTCCTTGATTGCAAGAAAGTGTGCAGACTTGGTCAGTCGATCTACGATATCCCAGGTAGTGTCGTTTCCCTTCGGAGATCTAGGTAAGCCAGTAACGAAGTCCATGGAAATTTGCTCCCATTTCCATGTTTCGGTTTGTTGCAGCAACCCTGATGGCTTTTGATACTCGATTTTGACCCTAGCACAGGTCAAGCATTTGCTAACGTACTTGGCAATGCTAGCTTTCATACTAGGCCACTAGTATATGGTTTTGAGGTCATGGTACATCTTATCAGCACCAGGATGTACAGAGTAACGAGACTTGTGTGCTTCATCCATCACAAGTTCTCATAGGTTTCCCATAAACTAGAACCCATATACGCTCCATGAAGTAGTAAGTACCATCTTCCTTGAGTTCAAGTCGCTCTTCCATGCCCCGCAGGGATTTAGCGAGAAAGTTTTCTTCCTTCGGTGCTTCACCCTAAGCGTTTCAGATTTGAGTGGGAAGATTGGAGTGAATTGTAAGCTGTAACACACGTACATACTTAGGTTTCATTTCCTTTCGGCTGAGGGCATCGGCTACAACATTCGCCTTGCCTGGATGGTATTTGATCGCGCACTCATAGTCGTTTAGGAGTTTGACCTATCGACGCTGTCGCATGTTCAACTCCTTTTGATCAAAGATACGTTGGAGACTCTTGTAATCGGTGTAAATGGTGCACTTGGTATCGTACAAGTAATGTCGCCATATCTTGAGTGCGAACACTACTGCTCCCAACTCCAAATCGTGGGTACTATAGTTCTTTTCATGGACCTTAAGTTGGCATGAAGCGTAAGCAATGAATTTCTCGTGTTGCATTGACACACAATCGAGCCCTTGTATGGAGGCGTCACAGTAGACAACGAAGTCATCTGTGCCTTCGGGTAAAGAGAGAATATGTACACTACAAAGTTTCACCTTCAACTGTTGAAACGTGGATTCCTGAGCATCACCCACCGGTAGGTGACACCCTTCTGAGTTAGAGTGGTAAGAGGCTGCGCGATCTTCAAAAAGTCTTTGATGAATCTTCGGTAGGAACCCACCAAACCCAAGAATTAACGGATTTCGGTTGGAGTTCGAGGTACGGACCAGTTCTTAATGGAGTCAATCTTTGCTGGATCGACAAGAATCCCATCTTCATTGACTACGTGGCCGAGGAAATGGACTTCACGAAGCCAGAAGTCACATTTCGAGAATTTAGCATAAAGTTGCTCATTTTGTAGGAGTTCAAGAATAAGACGCAGATGCTGCTCGTGTTCCTCCTGGCTCTTGAGTAGACTAGGATGTCGCCAATGAAAACAATGATGAACCTATCAAGGTATGGTTTGCACATTCGGTTCATGAGATCCATGAAGACCGCAGCTGCATAGGTTAATTCAGACGGCATTACAAGGAACTCGTAATGGTCATATCTAGTTCTGAAGGCAGTCTTTGAGATATCTTCATCTCTAAGGTATCTATGGCTCGTTGCTCCTTGAGTAACGTTCGTAGAGGGTGATTTACCCAAGCAAGGGTTCGCGCAGAATGGAGTTAGACAAAATGATAGTGTTCATGAAGCACAATAGGATAAGACGTGAAAGCACACCAAAGTGTAGCCAAAATCAATGCATTTAACTTGATGCAACACATAAATGTTTTAGGATTAGTAGTAAAGGTTTATCTGATGTCGAGAGTGTAGTTGGTCGTACGCAAGTGGTATTCCTTATTTACCAGTAAAAGTGTTACGTCGATGATGTTGGCACAATAGGAATTAACCAGAGAAGAATGGTTGTCGCACGAGTTCGTAGTGTTTATGTTCGCTGAAACGTCTGTTAAAGTTTTTGAGCTCATCCGTGTGCGAAGGAGGGATAATTCACCTTGATCCATGAGCTTAAATGAGTCTGCGATTTATGAAGTCGGTAAGCAACTAAATTCAAAAGAGTTGCCTTAAGTCATGTGGATGAATTTGTAATAACGCCTGTGTCGTCAAGGGGTTCCAGTGCAAGGGCGCGAATACATGTTCAAAATGGTATGATTGTATCAACACACATCACCCTCTTTAGGGTTCAAAAAGTGATCACCAAGGATCGAAAGTCAAGCTTACCAAATTTTCCAAGCGAGAGCGAAATCTTATTAGGGCTTCTGCATGAAAAAAAAACAAAAACGAAGGTGTAGTGTCACCGTGATAAATGAATGATAGATTAGTCTAAGTTGATGATAGTAATTAGATATCGCATTAAACGGTAAGGATCGGCCAGTGCAATGGCTAGTGAAAAGATTCGTGTAAAAGAAAAACTCTCATGGAATAACGACTCTTGCACTATACCGGGGGGGGGGGGGGTAAGGTATATGTTTCAATCATCGCGTTTCATATGTGGGTTTACTAATTTGTTTCTCAGTCATCCAATGTCCCGAAGGACATGGAACCATTTGGAGAAATCCGTTTGCAGCGGCGGATACGCTAAGGTGTAAATCAAGTTAGACTAAGGATTAGCCACATAACAGGGAAATGAGGGTAGCCTTGTGATCGATGGGGAAAGTGATATGGTTATTAGCGTTTCGCTATTTTGGTGGTGGATCAGAAGAACATGAGGTTGGTAATGCTTAGGCGAAGTATTAGGCTAAAAAACAAAGAATCCGGTATATAACCGAAGAATTCTGACAACTATTCTGATTATCGGTGGCAGCTCCAGCAGCGGCCGGCAACGTCAATGGCACGAGATGAAAGTTCGTCGCATCACGGTCATGTGGATATATCATTTATCCAAAACGGAATTTAGATAATAGAGTTTCGAGTTGTACGATAACAATCACGCAAAACTGTGACTTCCAGCCACTGTTTTGTTTTCCGGCAATGTCAACAGGCGGAGATGATGGGGTTTGTCGACACTTATGATCTTCACATCCATAAACACAATGTGAGGATGATGACACAAGAGTGTGAAAAGAATAACAAAAGAGAGTTTAGACCCAAGCACATAAGGTTTTCAAGTAAACAGTTGGGTGTCAAAAGAGCGTTTTAGGGTTGATAGATATCTTGCAATTGAAACCCTAAGAACTAAGCATACCATAATCAACACACCAAGTAACCAACAAGTAGGCATTTAAACATAAATCATACCACCTAAAGTGTTGAGCCTTGCACGTGGAGCGAAGTGTCGTGGTGGATCGTTGAGTACTGAGCAGGTTATAGTCTGGTTTTTTTCTCAAAAAGATTTTTCCTTTCTAAAACCAATTTCACTATAACCAATGACTCTGATACCAATCTGTCACACACTCAAAATCCACAAGCGGAGTAATACCGCGAGGCGTGTGACTAACCAAGATCATGCCACCAATCATATTGAACAACAAATAAAGTAAAGTAAAAACCACCACAATCAATACGATTAGTGTTACCAAAACAAATAACCAAAACCGTGTTCAAGTGTCAGCGGAAGCATAAAGTTAAAAACACAATAATAATTTTAAATTTATAAAGTTTAATAGGAATCCAATCGATGGTTCCCTGCCACAACGACCATTCCTCCATGCAAGCTCCAGCATAATATCTATCGACCTGCAAAGCATGTAGTAACGTATCAACAAAAATGTTGGTGAGTTCACAGTTGTTCAGTGTTGTTTCAAAAACATAAGTTTGTTAAATTACTCTATTCTTTAGAAAACATGTCATGGGGAGCTACCCCATTGTTTTAAACTATTAGACTCGTACCATACCGACTACTGGCTGTAGTTATGTTTAGAGCCCCGAGTCAATGTCTATCGTCATTGACTAAGTGCCCAAGTATATTAGTCCACGCCCATCCTCTGCGGCACGGTGTGAGGCTTGTCAAACCAAATAACGCTATTTAACTAATAACCCGTTCTCAATTGGCCCATCGATTAATCGGTATAAAACGTGTAGGGACTTTCAGATAGAGTTCCGTCTAGTCCGTTTAAGACATGTTAAATAAATAGTAAATTAATGGTTTCCGTCCCACACAAGGGGACGAGGTTTCCCGTATTCTACCCAAGGAGAATACGTAGGTTGCATCCCACCTAAGGGGGATGGTTGTTGTTTGCTCCATTCCCAAACCTCCAGGAATTACATACTTTTTAGAAAAGTGTGAACTCACCTTAGATCAACTCGACAGATTAAATTAAGTGTATGAAATCTAGAGCGACCGACCACGCCCTATAATAGTTACCATGGTATATTAGACTTTGTTTAGACATTGCACAAAAGTCCTACACATGTCTAGCAACTAGCACACAAACAAACAATCACATGGCACATCCATCATATGGTTCCATAACCACGTCCACAACCTTTCTACGATATTACATACGCTATTCATCCAACTATCAAACAAGCATGGATACTAAAAGTAGCAAGTTGGTTCTTATGCGATCATGCTTTACTACATAGAAAAATCACTGAAAATAGGCTGTTTTGGGTGACCTGTTTAACCTATTAACAAGTCTTTAAAAAGAGTAAACTACAATTTTACACCCTGTGGTTAGGGGTGATTGGCACCCTTACCCCCCCCCCCCTAAGGAAATAAATGCAATTTTACCCCTCACTGTTTGCTGTTATGTTGCAACCTTACCCCCCCCCCCCGGCCTCAAATTAGTTGACTAATTTGTTGACTATAACTTGAAATGACTATAATGCCCTTTCATATTACCCCCTGTGTTTTGTGCACTCTGTGATATTACCCCCTGCTGCCGCCATTCACCACCACAACCACCACTGCCACCTCCAGCCACCACCACAACTTAATATCCCTTTCATATATAACACCACCACTACTTCCGTCACCGAAAACCTGCAACTCCGGTCATCTTCTCCAACGACTGCCACCACTGCCACCTCTGCCACCTCCAGCCACCACCACCACCACAACCACCACTGCCACTCTTTAGCGGCTCTGCCCAACTACAAACATCATAAGTCCTTATATCACGATCTTTTACATAAGTTCAGAGATCAGAAACATGATTAAGGGGTCAAAGAATGGAGACAAGAAACATGATGGAACTTATGCTAAATGCTAATTAAAGAAACAGAACTAAAAGATCAACCTTAAACTATAACAAAAACAACATTATAAACTAATATTAAACAAATTGTTGAATCGCTTTCACCATCAATTAACTGTGTTGCCTGTAGTTCTGTACACAAGTTTTGGGGAAGAAGACAAGAAGGGCAAAAAAGGTAAAACGTTTTTTAAACTTTGGATTCAGGTTCAATTTTTTAAAACCCCCTGTTCATAAATTATAACTGAATCTGTAACATTAACATTTTTCAGATCAAACAATGAGATTTCGCACACTGAAAATTTAACTTTCAATAAGTTACGAAATAACAAAACAAAAATTTACAGAAACGCAAGAAATATTGAAGAATTTGAGCATACCTAAGTTCGGTTCTTTCGATTAAGGGGGATATGCGGTGGATGAAGGCGGAGTGATCGGAGGTGGCAGTGGTGGTTGTGCTGGTGGCTGGAGGTAGCAGAGGTGGCAGTCGTTGGAGAAGATGACCGGAATTGCAGGTTTCCGGTGACGGAAGTAGTGGTGGTGTTATATATGAAAGGGATATTAAGTTGTGGTGGTGGCTGGAGGTGGCAGTGGTGGTGAATGGCGGTGGCAGTGGTGGCAGGGGGTAATATCACAGAGTGCACAAAACACAGGGGGTAATATGAAAGGGCATTATAGTCATTTCAAGTTATAGTCAACAGATTAGTCAACTAATTTGAGGCCGGGGGGCAAGGTTGCAACATAACAGCAAACAGTGGGGGGTAAAATTGCATATATTTCCTTAGGGGGGGGGGGGTAAGGGTGCCAATCACCCCTAACCACAGGGTGTAAAATTGCAGTTTACTCCTTTAAAAATTATGGTTTTCTTATGTGACGCACCCCCCAGAGGGGTAGGCCTTGCGTTAAAATTTCAAGGTCTATCTCTTTACCAATAAATAATAAAAATTAATTTACTAAGCTGCAATCAGATTCGTCACTTCTGACAGCAGCTTACGGAAAAATTTATTTAGAATTCCTCGTTTTTCCGATTGATGAAATTCCAGTTGGAGATTTTTGGAATCGCTTGGAAGTACTTACTGTAAAAATTTCAGATCATAACTCAATTCCTATATTGCATTATGACATTCGTAATAGGCTCCAAATTCTGACAGAAAATGCAGCCTGGACCTTTGTTACGAGATAATTCAATTTAAATATGAAACACGTCGAAAAAATGAAATTCCAGTGGGGTTTGAAAGATATTTCCTGGAACTACATTATAGAATCAACAAACACTGATTTTCGTTCAATTTTGACCGGGTTACAGTCGACACAAGTCGGCTGTAACTTTCTGGACAGAATCAGTTTTGTTACCCAGCTTCCTAAAACGGCTTTTATGATTTTAATCACATCCCTAGCAACCAAGAACAACATGTATTCATCATCTACAACAGGTTATCATCATTATATATCATCTAATTCATCAACCATGACTAACAATATTCAAAACAAGATTATACAACATCAAACCCTAGTAATTATACGAACTCTTATGCGATTATAACGCTAATAAATCATGAATTCTAGCAACCCTAGACCACAAGTACATCACAAACATCAAGAACATCAAGAACCAGAAAACGCATCCATGTATACATGAAACATCGCAAACCGAAAACAACTAAGAACACTAACCTTGAGAAGAGATGGAAGAACTAAAGAGAAAGAGATATGAGGGATCGAATGAGGGGGGGTCTTCTTGCTACTGCCGTCGCACACCACAAGAACCAAATAGGGTTTATTTTCTTTTTTTATGCATACAATACACACATACGTAAGTTTTATAAAACAAGGGTGGGGGGCGAATTGGTTATTGGGCCGCAAGGGTTGTGCTGAATTGGGGATGGGTGGCGGGTTGGGCTAGGGGTTTGGGTTTCAGGTTCGGTTTAATCGCAGAACTAGCATAGTGGTTTAAGTTATAATTTTCCCGTATCGTGTTTCTATGATATAACTTTCCGCATACAAATAAGACTAATAAATTCCGTAGCACATAATTTAATTATAGTTATAACACATAATTCAAACAAAATTATAACGTGATTAATAACGGGTGCTAACCTTGATCGTAAAAGTTCGGGTTGTCACACTTATTTACTTCGGTGATAAGATAACGCTAGTGGACACTTTGGATTGATGTTTAATTTTGCATGCTAGTATGTAACACAATTAGTATACTTTAACATGTGGATTTGAGAACCAATCTTTTTTTATGCTATGTTGTCAAATCTGGTATGCTCACTGACATTGTTTGTGCTGACGGATACTTATTACATGTTGCAGGAAATGTATGATGATGCCACGAGAAAACTACTTACGGTGGAATTAGAAACTCACCCAAATCTTATTTATGTATTTCAATGCTTAGTTATGTTTTCATGATTTTGTATTTCTTTTTGAAACAATGTATCGTTTGACTTGATGAATGAAATGGAAATTAAATTTTAATTATTATCGTAAATTTAGCGTTATGAAGTCTTTGAGCAATCTCTTTGGTCCTACCTCGATGTTTCCACCATCAGTTAGGGTGTGACATATTGTTTATGCTTTATATTATCTATTTATTTCTACCAAACTCTCACTTATACGTCTTCGACTTCATATACTCTTTTTGGGTTAAAAGACTTATACTCATTTTCCATATGAGGCTACCCTCACTCGACATGTTAAGGTGTTCATGATCTTCACAAAACCGGTTAAAGTGATCATTGGTTTGTTTTGCGAACAATATTTTTCTTTCTAAGCCTACAATTTTTACTTTAGATATGACTGAAGGGTTTGGTTCACAAATTGATTTGGTTAGATTTTCACGATTCTGCACTAATTTGATAGCAAAGACAAGTAAGAAAATGATGATTTTATTGTAGAGAAAAATATTAAAACAATTAGGGAATTTCAAAAGATTCGTGAGTTAGCCTAGGTTAATAAAAAAAAACGGGAAAAACTATGTTATCGTTCTAGAATTACGCGATGTATCTGAAGAAACACGAAACTAATTTTAGGTTATTTAGTTGGGTTTATGTTTCAAACATGAGAGTTAATCTTCTTAATTCTTCCTGAGCTCGAATGTGATCCTTCCAGCAAAACAATAACACCCCGTTAAGCTCGTTAAGAGGGGAATATGGGGGTTTCCCTCTTAACCACTCTCCGGCGTGAGAATAAGTAACTGTTTTGAGGAAATAAGTATGTGTTAAGAGTGAGAATAGAGAACATAATGGTTTAACCTGTGTATGAAGGACCCTATTTATAACCGGGGTTGTGTAGAAGGAGATGGACTGATGGGCCTTGGGCCTAAAGACGATCACAAGGAATATCTGACTTGTCCCTGTGGTGACAACCATTAGTGTCTTCTAGAAGATCTTCGGTGCTGGCGAACCTTGATTGGAGCCACGTGTCCGGGTTGTCGTCCTTGTTGTCTCACTGACATCAGCAGGTGAGTGGAGATCGTAGGTGTTGGTGCATATTTTGTGACAACAGCTTAAGAGTTTGATTATTTAGTCTTTGGATATTTCGTAATGGGCTTAGCTTATTGGTTAGGGAGTTTATTGTTGTAATGGGCTTGGAAAATGGCCTAGCCCAGTGGGAAGCCCAGTTTACAGATATGTGGTTAGGGTTTTAGTAGTAAGAGAATTCTAGAGAGAGAAAATAGAGAGAAAGTGAGAGATTTCAAAATTTGGGTTTAGCAAGATCACAGAGATAGGCTGTGAGGTTGTGAGGTCTTGAATTGATTGTAAAACTTCTAGTTTGGATAATCAATAGAAGACCCGTTTGATTGAATTCTGTTTTCTACTTGTTTCTGTAACAAATCTGATCTAGGGGATTCCGCACTCTAGGTTAGATATACAATTCTGTGACGATCCATACGAACAAGGGGACCTACAATCGGTATCAGAGCATTAGGCTCTTGAAGGCTCGGTTCAGAATTGTGATTGGCAGAAACGGGGAGTTTTTTCGAAATTCTTTGAAACCTGACAATTAGGGTTTCGAAATTTTTGGCTGGTTTGATAAAATTTTTTGAAATTTTGGTTGTTTTTGATCTTCTGCTTTGTTTGATTGTTGTTTTGCAGGATTTCAGGAAAGTTTTTGTTGATTCAGAAAAAGTTTTCGGCTGAAAGACTTGAAGATTCGAAGACTGTTCTTCGTGTTCTTCGTGTTTTTCGACAAGTTCTTCATAATTTTCGAAAATATTGTGCTGATTAGGTTGTTTGATTTTGCAGATTTGTGTTGGAGAGGAGATAAAATCTTCAGAATTTTGAAAAAATTAAGTTTCCAAATTTACTGGATCAGCGAATTTGTGTGAGCTGCGAAATTAACTGACCAGCATACTTACCGGCGAACTTAAAATCCAAAGGCGACTTTGGTAACCATATAATTTTCCTCAGTGAAATTATCACGGTTTCGGCGACTTTACCAGTCGTCGTATTAGCGAAATTAAGCAGCGAATTTGGCAGCGAACTAGACCAGCGAAATTACCCTAAACTGATTAGCGAAACTGAACTTGAACTGACCAGCGAATTTATGTTGGACCGTTCTACGACCTTAAACCGTCAGTTAAGGCAGTTCATCTTTGCGTACGAAGGCGGAATCAACGTAAACAAAGTCAAAACAGCTATTATCCTTTTAATCCTTCTTTTCTGATTAATATTCGTGCTTTTACAACGTTTTCTAATACAAATCCGACAGCACTTCGTGATTCATACAATGACCATCTCTCCTTCAAATGAACCACACAACACCTATATATAATCTTGTTGATTTCGCTTGAGTTGGTTTCAAGCGAAATCTTCACATGTTGATTTCGCTTGAATTCATTTCAAGCTAAATCACCATTTGTTGATTTCGCTTGAACTGATTTCAAGCGAAATCTTCAAGATAAACACTTACAAACCCTAATCTAACCCTATTGTGTGATCATTCAAACAATTCTAGACACAAGACTTGATTATGACGTAATTAACAGACATTCCGTGCACCAACAGACTCCCCCTTGGATGTTGATGAAGTCTTTGGCTTCAAGTCTTTGTCTTTATCAATCTTCAAACATTGTAAAAACTATCCTCAATCTTTATCTTCAATCTTCAAACTTTAAACTTCAATCTTCCCTTTGACCGTTGATCCAGACTCCCCCTTTCACAGACTCCCCCTCTCGATATGCTAGAATCTGAGAAATCTGGTTCAAGCTTTGACAATTAGCCTCCATTGGGAATAATGAAGTCCAAACCTGTTACTCAACCAACAAACATTACAATTCTATCTTTTCAATAATAACTCACAAACTCAATCAGTTTTAACAATCCACTCAAGTATTCAGGTCCAAGTTAATGACCCTGATCACTTGATTAATCTACCAAGTCCAAATTAATGACCTTGGTTGATCTTTTGACGAATCAATACTGATTTTAAAAACAACAATTTCAAACATTTTCTGAAAATAACAAGTATCAAATTAATGAACTTGTTTTGACTTTTCAAACAATTCAAACTTCTTCAAAGATAAGCACTCCTCATTCTTCAGTCCAGAATCTCCTGCATCTGCTTCAAACATCTGAGAATCCAACAATCAACTCTCCACTTTGGTTTGTCAGAAAATAAAGCAGAAATAAAATCTTTTTGAATTTTATCAAAGTGTTCTAAACTAAGAAATGAAATACAGAAAACTTAAATTTGAGAAAGTAAACAAAGTAAACTATTTACAAACATATTTTTGGCGAGCGTGTCAGGGAATCATATCAGCTTTTCAGACAAATTGCAAGTACCGTTAAGCTTCATTTCATACTCAGACTTAAACAATTCACCTCGATTGTCGATATACTGATCCATCTTAAATTCCCACACAAATTTCAATTTACTCAGGATACGATTTAGATGAATTATGAACTTAGCTCATTCATGTGTCCCACCTCTTGAATATACTCCCGTATCCAGAATCCCAATAATCAGTCTTACAGGTGAGTATACTACAATGATATCTGTATATAAATTAGGTATGCGAGGGCCGAGGGATCTCAGGTCGATACTTCCGTATACGCAGAGAGATATCAGCTTCGACTTTTCGGTATGTCCCCTTTAGAGGATCTTTTTGCTTACAACAGCAGCATTTATCAATTTTATTGTTTCAGCATGCTGAGGGTTTAATGCTGTGTTTCAAGCATTGCAGCAAGCATTATCCAGGGACTAGGTCAGAACCACCGTTCAGCAGAAGTCCCGGAATAATACCCCAGACATCATTGAGTATAAAGACCTAGTATATCAGATTAAGAGACCTTTCAAACGAGATTTCAGGGGTTACCTATATATCCAAGTAGTGTTCCCCACGAATTCACAAGTTTGAATTTTAGGTTTATATCCCGAATAAATCTACTAAATGTGCGAAAACCTATCGACACATCGTCAGTGAGACTGTTTAATTCATTTATACTTTACAAATCTTTAGCATACTGTAATCGTCTAGCCGATGTACTATCATTTTCCCTATATACACAAGCTTTTTTTTTAGATTTTATCATGTTTTTGTATTTTTGCATTTTTTACTGTTTTTGTATTTTCTGAAAATAAACTATATACAAATATCTCTTTGTAAGTTCTTGGTTCAACCTGCGAGATAAAACAACTGAATGAGAATTCAGTTTGCAAAGGAGCAACTTTTGTATAAAAACATGTAAGCCCTTTATCAATCTGATTTCGAGTGTGAACGCCTGTCTGCAATTCTCCTATAATCAACTCCTCTGGATGATATGAAAAAGTTCGCGGCATCACTTCGCTTGGAACATCTACATTTCCCTCCAGATTAGTAACATTCTGCTCTGCATCTTGTTCACCAACTTGGTTTGTTTGACTTGAAATCTGAATTTGCTCCCCCTCAGAATCTGAATCTGAATCACCATGATCAAATATTGGCATGTTTTCAGCTTCTAGATTATCATTCTGAGCCGACTGATTATCCTGAGCAACTTCATTCTGTTGGACATCATCATGTTCACCAGCATTACTTGGACCTGCTTCATCATCATTGGAAGTTTCCCGTGGTCTTCTCGAATACTCAGCTGGGAACCTTAGCTGCGACTCATATTCACGCAAAATATCCAACTCATCAAAGAAATCTTCATCATCTTCTGATTCTTCTCTCATGTCAAACGAATCCCAAAGTTTGTCATAATGATAACGCCATGAATCACCAGGATTCTGCGGCGGCATAGTATAACCTTGACATTCAACGTTTGCAGCTTCAATAATCCGCTTCTCACTTGGAACGAAGACACGTCTCAACGGATTTGCATAACCAACAAATATTCCCTCAATGCTCTTCGGACCAAACTTTCCATGAGGCTCTATAACCGTACAGGGTGACCCAAACGGTTCTAGATACTTCAAATTCGGTTTGCGATTATTGATTAGTTCAAAGCATGTTTTGTTGAACTTCTTGACAGTGAGAACCCTGTTGAGCGTATAGCATGCGGCGGAAACAGCTTCAGCCCAAAAATTAATTGGTAACTTTGAATCTGCGAGCATAGTTCTAGCCGTCTCGATTAGCGTCTGGTTTTTGTGTTCTGCGACTCCATTCTGCTGCGGAGTGTACGGAGTACTAAACTCATGCAAAATACCTCTTTCATCACAAAATTCGTCCATCTTACTGTTCTTGAATTCAGTACCATTATCACTTCGAATTCTCTTAATACGCCTTTGGTACAAATTCTCAATCTTCCTGAACAGCCCCATCAAACTGTCAAATGTTTCATCTTTCGTCTTCCAGAAAGAAACCCACGAAAATCTGGAATAATCATCAGTAACGACCAAACAATAGTAATCTCCTGTAATACTTTTGACATTCACCGGACCAAACAAATCCATGTGAAGTCTTTCTAGAGGTCTCGAAACTGAATTGACTTGTTTTGTAGGGTGTGACTTTTCTTCTGCTTGCCTTTGACACAGCTAATGCACTCCCCTTCCAGATGAAAACCTTTGATATTAACACCCATAACCAAATCATTGTGTACCAAGTGATTCATCTTCCTTAGGTGAATATGCCCCATCTTTCGGTGCCACAATCTTGATTCTTTCTCAGTTGCTCTAGACACAAAACAATGTGCTTGACCAGTATTTGTAGTTGCTACAGACATATCTAACACATATAAATCATTCACTCTAGGTGCCCTCATGATAATCCATTCTTCAGGAACAACAAATCCAGGTTTCAAAATCAAACATTCTTTATCAGTGAAGTGAGTAGTATACATGTTGTCACAAATCTGCGAGATACTAAGCAGATTGTTCTCCAGCTCAGTGATGTAGTTAACTCTCTCAAACGTTACAATTCCATTGGATAACGTTCCTTCACCAACAATTTAAACCAGCGAAATTGACCCAGCATAATTAAAACCAGCGAATTTAAAGTGGTGGAATCTTAGTTGGCAAGCGTCGATAAAATTTCACAGTTTTGCAAATAGAAATTGATCTGTAGCTCGTTTGACAAAACCGTCTGCACCGTTAAATTCCTTGTATTTTTAGGACAAAAAAAATATTGTATGGTTTTATCAGTACAGTTACGGTAAAACGTGTTTAAAGATGGTTAAAGTGGACAACGTTGGTGAGAAAGTTAAAAAGTGGCCAAAGCTTACAAACGTCAAAGAATATGTTGACTGGAAAGAGAAGTTTGAGTCGGTTGTGAAGAGTGAAGATACCAGAATGTGGTATTGTATAATAGATGGATATGTTGCTCCTACGCGTCGTATTGAAGGAAGAGTTAAAGTGATTTCTTATGAGAAGATGGATGATTCTGAGAAACAGGTGGTTGATGCTGAGAAGAAAGCTTTAGCTGATATAAAAATGTCCTTACCTGATGGCATCAAGTATACCTTTACGAAGTACACTAATTCAAAGGACATGTGGGATGCATTAGAAAAGCGATATCAGGGAAATGCAGATGTTGTGGTAGAAGAGAAGAAAAAAATTGTTGAGAAGAAGGAGACAGAAGTTTCAAAGTGCATGAATGCTGTGAATGAACTTACAACAAAGGTGAAGGTAACATCAGAATCTGTAAGTCATACATGTCATAATTGCACTGAACTATAGGGTAAAGTTAACAGACTATCGGAGCAAAACAAAATTTTGTTAGCTGATTTGGAAAAACGAAAAGAGTTAAATGTTCTTTTGATTAAAAGAGAGTCAAATTGTTTAGATAAACTCAAATCAAATGAACAAGAAATCAGCAGTTTAACAAGCAAAGTCAATGAACTATTGCAGATCATTGATTTGGCTCGTGAGATTGTAAAGGATAAAACTAATGAATTTTCTGAAAAGTGCAAGGAATTGGCCATTGCACAAGACCAGATTGTTGAACTTAAAGGAAAGTTAGACAAATTTGGAAATTCTTCATTAGTTAGGACTCAAATTCAAAAAGGGCTAAAAAGGAGTAATGATAGAACGGGAGTAGGGTTTAGTAAAGCTTCATCTTCTAAGGATCAAGACTACTCTTTTCTGCCTGATGAGAATGAGTTAATTGATTTTGTGCCTACTACACCAGCTGTAGTGGATCCGATAGCTGTGGACTTGCCAAATAGTCCAGTTTCTTTGAAAGAATCTGTAGGGTCTAACAGTACACCTCATAAAGTGGATGAGGATACTGAAGACAAAAAGGCCAACACATCTAAAAAGGGATCACACAAAAAGAAAACTTATAAGAAAAGATTTTGTTTTAGATGTCACAACAAAGGACATGTGGCGAGTTGTTGTCCTTTGAAGAAAGGTAAACAAAAAGTTGATGAGGTTAAGGATGGGAATCAGGTTGGGTCAAGCAATAGTGTAAAAACAAGTTGTCAGACAAAGAAACCTGAATTTCAATCTAAACCTTCAACTTCGAAAAGATTTGATAGACCAAGAAGTATTTCTCCACAATTTAGTCATTATAATGGTAAATCAAATCGGTTTCAAAGTCAAAGTAGAAATTTTGGATATCAAAATCGATACCAGACTTCTTGTAATCGAAATTTTCAAAGAAGAAACGAACATAGGAGTTTTAGTAACTCAAATGTTCAACAACATCCAAAATTTTTCAAAAATTCAAGGTATGAGAATGGGAGAAGAAGGTATCAAGGTAATAATTTTCAAAGGTCAGAAAATCCGGGAGTTTATTAGAACTCTCGCAATCAAAGATCTAGTGGAAATTATCAATCTTGTTCAACAACGGGTAAGATATCCAAGACTCCAGTTAGGAGTGATGGATATTGGATGGATGTTCCTGTAATGGATGAATTTGGAAAACCCAAGACTATCAGGGCTTGGGTTCTCAAGACTAACTGAGTTGTTGAGTGTGTGCAGGATGACCAAGAAGGACTGTTGATGTGTTCGACAGTGGTTATTCCTGTAAAGCGTCTGAGGTGAATAGTAGGTTAAAATTGGTAACGAACTATTTACTTTAATGATTATTATGATTATTCTAAAACTTTAAAGGTGAAAAACTTATTGTCAGATTAAAGTGGGAGTCTGTTTGTGTTTGTAAATTTGTGTTTTTGAAACTTACTCCATAAAAACAAAAATTTAGGGGGAGAAATTTCCCTAAGCCAAAAAGAGTTTAGTTAGTGCGTGTGTTTAGGGGGAGTAAGTTATAAAATTTTAAAAATCAAAAAAAAATTGAAAAATGAAAAACATAAAAAAAATGAAATTGAAAAAAGAGATTTCATTGTGTGAAAAAGAAGAAATGATAGTACATCAGCAAGTTAGACTGTCACACTGAAAATGAACTAAAATTGCTTAAGTGTGATAGCAGCTTCAACATACGATGTACCAGTAGGCAAAAGCATGAAATAATCAACTTACCAATGTGATATAAACCTAAATGAACTGTGTATGAGTGGGTAACACATCAGTGGTGTATGGTTTAATGACCTTAAATCTTGCGTTGATAGATTGCCAAAATATGAGGTTTTGGGTCTTTATATTGTTATTTCATCTGGGGATATCAGGGTTGTCCTTCTGCTGCATCCAGATACATGCTGACCAAGGCACAACCAGGATATCTTAAAAGAGCAAAAAATGCCAAAACCCATAAATGAAGAAGCTCTCATAGAGAGTTATTCAAAAAGTGCAAAAAGCATAAATCGTACCAAAAATGGTATTTGTCATAGCCCTCGTTAGATATTTTGGTCTCTTTGCTGTACAGAAGTACTGACCTGTTCACCAATTATCTAAACGTTGAAAAATAAAACGGATGAATTCAGTATACTCACCTACTACGATGAATCTTTGTGCATACCTTGATCGCGGGGGTATATCCTGAAGTGGGACACACTAGTATTTCAGTAATAATATTATCTTAATGTATCATACGGTAATGGTACTTGAAATGTTCATGCATTTTGTTTAAGTGGACAAACATACTGGTAATCATCTTGGACTGCTTTTCACGAAAAATTACATAAAGAATTATCTAATAGTGTGAAAACAGTTTGATTTTGTTGATATGAACTTCTTGCACATGATTCTCACAAAAAGATGAAATTGTAAATATTTTTGGGTTTAGTTTAGTTTGTTAGTTTGTTTAAAAAAAAATAAAAATACCAAAAATATTTCTTTTTAAAAGACTTCCATATTGAACTGATAGATAGTTGTTTTTGCATGATAAGATAAAATATTGGTTTGTCTTTAAATGTGAAAAAGACTAATGGTTTTTCGAGATACTTGCTTGTGTTTCTAAACAGATTGATCCAGTTATCAAAATGAAGTGCAGAATACAAGTAAAGTGCAGATTGAGAGTGAAGATGTGTGAAGATGCCTGGTAGGATCCTTCTACTACATTGCAGAGAAAGAGATATGAAGAGTTTGGAGATACTTGCTTAACCAAAGATTGCTAGCTAACTGATCTACAATGAATGAAAGTTTTGGAGATTGGAAGCATCAGCTAAGGGGGAGTCTGTTGATGTCAGACGTTGTGTAGCTGACGCTATCCAAAGACCAAAAGAACACAAGATGTTTGAAGACAAAGTTACACTATGAAGCTATTGTCAAGGGGGAGTCTGTTGGTGCATATTCTGTGACAACAGGTTAATAGTTTGATTATTTAGTCTTTGGATATTTTGTAATGGGCTTAGCTTATTGGTTAGGGAGTTTATTGTTGTAATGGGCTTGGAAAATGGCCTAGCCTAGTGGGAAGCCCAGTTCACAGACATGTGGTGTATAAACATGTTTTGTGATTAGGGTTTTAGTAGTAAGAGAATTCTAGAGAGAGAAAATAGAGAGAGAGTGAGAGATTTCAAAATTTGGGTTTAGCAAGATCATAGAGATAGGCTGTGAGGTTGTGAGGTCATGAATTGATTGTAAAACTTCTAGTTTGGATAATCAATAGAAGACCCGTTTGATTGAATTCTGTTTTCTACTTGTTTCTGTAACAAATCTGATCTAGAGGATTCCGCACTCTAGGTTAGATATACAATTCTGTGACGAACCATACGAACAAGGGGACCTACAGTAGGGCAGTTGTCGCCGCCCCCTGATTGGTGCCACATAGGCGTCCTTGTGTACTTTTTGCCTCCTGCACGATTGCTAATTGTAGGATCATTGTGCGACCTAAACGAGTCGATCAGAAGAGTTTGAATCCGAATCAAAGGCGGAATTCGATGATACGGACTTGATTACAGCTTGATTCTCCCTAATTATCTTGTTTTTATTGATTTCAAAGCTTTACAGATCAGTTGACAATTTGGCAGCACCTCGGCTCTGAAAACCCGAACATTACAAATGACATGACCAGCTCAGTATTTATAGAGGGACCATTTCGTACGAAATGGTATTGTTCATTTCGTGCGAAATGGACACTTTTCCATTTCGTACGAAATGCCTTTCTCATTTCGTGCGAAATGATCATCCAACATACAAAACCTAATTTTTCATATACTGAGCACTGGTTTATCCTATCTAGACACAAGACTCGATAAAGACGAAGTTAACAGACATTTGTGCACCAACATACTCCCCCTTGGATGTTGACGAAGTCTTCGGCATCGAGTCTTCAGTCTTGATCAGTCTTTTCTTTCTTTCCAAAATTTTTGACACCATAAGCATCCTTCAATCTCTATCAGCATGAGCAGCTAGCACTCAAACTTGACTTTAACAATCTTCAAACTCTCCTTGAATATTGATCCAGAATCTGCATCTGACTCTTACGACTTTTAGACTCCCCCTTTCAATAAGCTGGGATAGAATTCTGGTTCAAACTTTGTTCAAACTTAGCCACGGGGATCTCGCTTTGCTGCTTTTACAGGTTCAAACCTGTTCCCTGCTACTCAGAAATTTGACATTATAATCTATTCACATTTTGATGTCTCTTGTTGTTTTTATCAGTTTTTAATAATCCACTTAAGTATCTAGGTCCAAATTAATGACCCTAGGCACTTAATTTGTCTACCAAGTCCAACTTGATAACCTTGGTTGACTCGAGACAAAACAAAACTGACTTTTGTTCAACATTTTTCAAAACATTATTCTGAAAGTTACAAGTTTCAACTTAATGAACTTGTTTTGACTTTTCATTTTCACAAGTTTATCATGATAAGCTCCCAACTCTTCTGTCCAGCTCAGAAACTTCCTGCATTTACTTCAAACTGCGAGTCTGAAGATCAGCTTTCCACTTTGGTTTGTCGGAAAAAATAAAGCAGAAATGTAAAATCTTTTAGGATTTTTAATAAAGTTTCTAGACTAGAATGCTAAACAGAAATGAAATGCAGTAAATGTAAACTATTTACAAACATATTTTTGGTGAGCGTGTTAGGAAATCATATCAGCTGTCGACAAATCACAAGTAACGTTAAGCTTTGATTTCATACTCAGAATTAAACAATTCACTTAGATTGCCGATATACTGATCCTCTTAAGTTCTCACACAAATTTCAATCTATTCAGGATACGAATTAAGTGTTTTAGAGAATTAGCTTATATGCGTGTACCACCTCAGAATATACTCCCGTATCCAGATCACTATATTCAGTCTTACAGGTGAGTGCACACTAGTAATATCTGTAAGGGGTTAAGTGTTGAGGCCATGAGAGCTCAGGCTATTTCTTCCGCAAAATCATAGAGATGATGGCTCAACTTTAGGTGGGTCCCCTTTGGGGACTTCTTTTACAACAGCACATGATTAGCATTTTTCAATGTTTCATCATTTTTTATGCTGAGGGGGGCTTTAAGATTAAAGCTGTGCAAAGTATTATACGAGGACTAGGCTATTGCTCCCGCAAAATCAGAAGTCCAGGTATAATACCCCAGATATTACCACGTACAAAGACCTAGTATGTCAGAAATAGAGCCTTTCAAACAGGATTTCAGGGGTTACCCATATATCTTAGAGATGTTCCCCACGTAATAAACAAGTAGTGATTTAGGTTTATATCCCGAATAGACTTACTAAATGTGTAAAAACCTACCGGCATATCATCAGTGAGACTGCTTAACACTTTTAGACTTTACATTTCTTTAGCATACTGTAACTGTCAAGCTGATGTACTATCATTTTCCCTTTATACACAAGCTCTTTTTCGGTTTTCTATTGTTTTTTTTATTTTGAAATATCTCATGTTTTTGGGTTTTTGAAAATTTTTTATTGTTTTTGTATTTTCAGAAAAAAATATTAACCTACCTCCCCCTAAATACCAAAACAAGTAAAAAATCGACAAACCATTGCAGATTGCTTTTCAACATCATCTACAGTGGTACCTTCATCTACGCCAAGAATCTCCTCCAACACCGATAAGAGCTTCATACCGTTCAGTTTTAAAAGATATTGAAACCGAGTTTTATCAAACGCTTTGGTATGTAAATCTGCTTTTTGTTCATCAGTGTGGATTTTCTCAATTCGTATCAACTTCTTCTCGAAACAGTCTCAGATGAAGTGATGATGAATTTCAATGTGTTTCGTTTTAGCGTGATGAACATGATTTTTTGTTATGTTTATAGCTGCCTCATTATCAATAAAGATAGGGGTGTTAAGAAATTGCAAACCATAGTCTCTCATCTGTTGCTGGATCCACAAGATCTGAGAGCAGCAGCTGCTAGCAGATACATACTCGGCTTCACATGTGGATAAAGCGACAGAGGTCTGCTTCTTGCATTTCCAGGTGACCAATCGTGGTCCGAAAATCTGGCACCCCACTGTTGTTGACTTAGCGTTCACTTTGCAGCATCCGAAGTCGGAGTCAGAATACCCTTCGAGCGTGAAATCGCCTTCTCTTGGATACCACAACCCCAGTGATGGAGTTCCTTTCAGGTAGCGCAATATCCGTTTCACAATCACCAGTGATATCGGGTCTAGAGGCTGTCAAGTACATCAGCGATCCGATCATGGAACGATACAAAGTTTCATCTACCTTTTCTCCGGTGAGATCAGGATTTAACCCATGGTTCGTCGCTAATGGGGTGGAAGCTGGAGTAGTCCCGGACATCCCAAATTTCTCTAAGATATCATGAACATACTTCGTCTGATGTATGAAAATTCCCTTGGGCAATTGATCAACCTGAAGCCCCAAGAAGAATTTCATCTCACCCATCGATGACATTTCAAATTTTTGCTTCATAACTCTTTCAAAATCTTTGCACAGATCTTCATTTGTTGACCCAAATATGATGTCGTCCACGTATCGACTTCTTTGGTGAAGAGAGTGGCATCCAATTTTCCACGGATGAAGCTGTTGGCAAGCAGATGTTGAGACAATGTCTCGTACCAGGCTCTCAGGGCCTGGTGTAAACCATACAGCGCTTTATCTAGTAAATAGACTTTTCTTTGTGGATTGGGTCGGTGAAGCCCGGTGGCTGTCCGACATATACCTCCTCTTTTACCTTCCCGTAGAGAAAAGCCGATTTAACATCTAGCTGATAAACTTTAAAACCTTTCCAAGATGCAAATGCTAGGAAGATTCTAATCGCTTCAAGTCTAGCAACGGAAGTATATACTTCGGTGAAGTCTATACCCTCCTGCTGACTAAAGCCCTGGACTACGAGTCGAGCTTTGTTACGAATAATAACCCCTCGATCATCCCTCTTGCATTTAAACACCCACTTGGTGTTTATCTTCCTGTGACCATCAGGCAAGTCTACCAATTTCCACACTCCCAACTTCTCAAACTGACTCAGCTCCTCTTGCATCGCATTGACCCAAGAATCTTCAGTTAGTGCTTCCTTATATGTTCTCGGTTCTATCTGCGAAATAAAACAACTAAGTGAAAACTCTGTTTGTAAAAGAGCAAATGTAGAATAAAAACAAGTAAGGCCTTGGTCAATTTGTCGTCTAGTGCGAACGCCTGATTGCAACTCTCCAATAATCAGCTCTTCTGGATGATACGAAGGAGTTCTCGGCATCACCTCTCCTGGAACATCTACCTCGCCTTCCAAATTTGTGACATTCTGATTTGCACCTTGTTCACTGACAGGAATAATTTGACTTGAAATCTGGATTTGCTCCCCCTCAGAATCTGAACCACCATGATCGAATATAGGCCTATCATCAGATTCTAGATTATCGTTGACTGCCGTCTGATTGTCAAGAGTTTGCTGAATATCATCATGTTCTCCAGCATTACTTGGACCAGCTTCATCATCATTGGAAGCTCAATATTGACATCTAGAAGCTTGGAACAAAGACTCTTTTCAATGGACTTGCATAACCAACGAAAATTCCTTCGATGCTCTTTGGACCAAATTTACCATAAGGTTCTAGAACAGTGCAGGGAGACATAAACGGTTCCGGATACTTCAGGTTAGGTTTGCGGTTGTTGATCAGCTCAAAACATGTCTTGTTGAATTTCTTCACTGTAAGAACCCGGTTGTGTGTATAGCAAGCGGCTGACACTGCTTCTGCCCAAAAGTTGACTGGTAATTTCGAATCAGCAAGCATCGTCCTGGCCGTTTCAATTAGCGTCCTGTTCTTTCTTTCAGCTACTCCATTTTGTTGTGGAGTATAAGGAGCACTAAATTCTTGCAATATACCTCTCTCATCACAATACTCTTCCATTTTGTTGTTCTTAAACTCTGTACCGTTGTCACTCCTGATTCTTCTGATTCGAGTTTGGTACAAGTTTTCAATTTTTCTGAACAACGTCATCAAACTTTCAAATGTCTCATCCTTTGTCTTCAGAAATGATACCCACGAAAATCTCGAGTAGTCGTCTGTTACTACTAGACAGTAGAGATCACCAGTTAAGCTTTTGACGTTAACTGGACCAAAAAGATCCATATGAAGTCTCTCTAATGGTCTCGAGATTGAGTTTTCCTTCTTCCCAGGGTGAGATTTCTTCTTTTGCTTGCCTTTGATACAGCTAATGCACTCCCCCTCAAGATGAAAACCATTCAAATGAACACCAATTACTAAGTCGTTATGCACCAGGTGATTCATTTTTCGCAGGTGAATGTGGCCAATCTTTCGATGCCACAATTGCGATTCTTTTTCCGTTGCTCTTGACATGAAGCAGTGAGCCTGACCCATGGTAGTAGTGGCTACGGTCATATCCAACACGTACAGATCATTGACTCTAGGTGCTCTCATGATAACCCACTATTCGGGAACAACAAACCCTGGTTTTAATATCAAACATTCCTTATCCGTAAAGTGCGTTTTATACATACGATCACAAATCTGAGAAATGCTCAGAAGATGGTTTTCAAGCTCGGCGATGTATTTTACTCTTTCAAACGTGACAATACCATTAGATAGAGTTCCTTCACCAACTATACGACCACCTTGATTACCTGCAAATCCCACATATCCTCCATTAAACCCTGGAACATCGTACAATAGGGTTTTCTTCCCCGTCATGTGTCGAGAAGCTCCACTATCCATAATCCATCGTGAAACGGATCTTGGAAGCTCCTGCACATATCACAAACACTTTAGTTAGAATTTGATGCCACCCAAGCCTTTTTTGACTCAGGTAGCTTGACTTTGAGGTGAGTTTTTGCAGTGTATAGTGGCGGAAAATTTTTGTCATTCATTTTTAAGCTCTCTTCAGACCCAATCTCAACCTCTTTGTATAAAAAGAAATCATTTTTAGGAGGTTGATCAGATGATTGGTCTTTCTTTGGTACATACTTCTTTTCAGAAGCAGTAGACTTTTGTTTCTCAAGTTTCTCACAATAATCCAAAGGAACATTCATCTGTACCGGAGTGGTAGAGGATGATTGTTTTTCCGTCTCAGAAACCTTTGGTTTTGGAGAACTTGATTTCTTGTCAACTAATTTTGGTTTCCATGCTTGTTGAGGCGAAGCAATCCGTTTGTAAAATTTGTTAGTTTTAGTTACCACATTCTTTACGGATTTAGTTTTGAATTTGGTGTTATCATTTTTCAAAACTTTCTTCTCAACAATCATTGGAGCTTTGACTTTTGCATCAACTTTCCTTTTCTGACTCTCAACAACTTCAGACTTAGGCTTTAAGTTCGTGCACTTTCATGCAATGTGTCCAACTTGATTGCATTTAAAGCATGTTCGGGTGTCAACTACCCGATTTGTGCCTTCGGTCTAAGGCTGTGAGGCCTTCTTTTCAAAAAACTCTTCATTTGATTTTGAAAAAATCTCAGATTCTTGCTCGGAATGAGAACTCGAGCTTTTCACAAACACCTTTTTCTCGACAAACTTCTTGTTTTAAAATTTCTTCTTTAATTATTCTTACCACCCTGATAACCACCCGACCATTTGTTTTGATTGTTACTAGAAAAACGTGGCGATACAATAGCTTTTTTGTAGTAAGCTTTATCTTTTTCAAAGTTTAATTGTCTTTTGGAACGTTTCAAACCTTCGATTTCACAGATATCAATCTCAACCACTTTAAAAACATTTTTCAATTTGTCGACATTCACATTTTCCAATGGAAATTCAAGATCCGAATACAACTTATCCGATCCCGACATCTTGTACATCACAAGATTAGGTTCTTCACTTAAGTTGTTTTTGGATGTTGATTTCAGAATATATTTGTCCAAGAAACATTCTTCATCCTCAGTTGAGTCACTTTCAGATTTCAAAACACTTTCAACCATGCTTTTAACAACTTCGGACTGAACACTGTCTTCATCGGATGATGAAGTGAATGTGACGTCAATTGATTCTGGAAGTTTAACCTTATTAGTTTCATTATCATTAACCAACCCGGACTTTTTCTTTGAAAAATTATTTAATACTGGCGGTGGAACCTGATGATACCCAACCCTAGTTCCGTCCGAATAAACATCTTCGCCAGCTTTGTTCTTCCCGATTGGTTTAGGAACGATATGTTGAAGAACAAAACTCGCGAAGTTGTAACTGTTGAGTTTCAGATTGATGAGTTCATTTTCAATCTTAGCTTCCTGAAACTGAAGCTTCAGATTAGCAATCTCATCCAACTGTTGGTTGATTTGCCTCTCTTTCAACTGAAGTACTACTGTCAGTTGGAGATTTTCTTTGATTGTTTTATCATTTCCTTCATCAGAGTCTTTTGTCGTTCTTTTTAGCTTCTCATAATTTTCCAAAAGTTGACGGTTTTCATGAACTAATTTTTCATTTTCTTTTCTGATTCGTTGTACGTCAATTTTATCATTTTCAAGTTTATCAGTTAATTCTTTTATTCGATCATTTGAAGCTTTTACCAATTTGTCACGACTTAAGATCTGATTTTCAACTTCTCTGACTCTTTCTGTCAGTTCTTCAGTCTTTTTACCACTGAGGTAAGCATGGGTACTACAAACCTTGCAGTCTTTCATGCAATTTTTGCAGTCACTTTCACTTTTGGCTTTATCAGTCTTACCTGACTCATTTGATGAATCATTAGAACTGACCTTGCTCTTTGACTCAGTTCTGGACTTAGTATCTACCTCTAACTCTTTTGCTGCAAGAACTTTGTCAACCATTTTCTTCAGATTTTCTGCTGTGAACTCTTTTGTCGTGTCAATTATCCCATCATCAACCTTTTTCGACTGTAGCTCTTTTTCTTTCTCTTCTTCTTCACTTCCCCACCACAATTTTTGATTTGCTTCTTCATCTTCTGCTATTTGCTCGATCAGGGTCTCGACTAGAAGTGTTGATGGTTCCACAAGTATATTTCCCTTAGGATCCAAATAGCATTCTCTGTCAGCGTCCCATCTCTTCGCGCTTTTTGCTTCATTCCATGAACGAAAATGTATGTCTTTCATTGTTAGAGCTAACTTCTTCCTGTTTACATATTTTACTTCCTCTGATCGTGTATCTTTGAAAGGAACGATTTTTGCCATGAAGGCATATCCCATTGTATCTTCTTCTGGCAATACGTCACTCCAATCATATCCCTCATCGTCATGGATAACAGCTAATGATCTCGACTTTTCTTTGGGAGCATCTTCTATCTGCTTCATTCTAGGAGATTCTGCTTTGTTTTGATGATAGATGGCTCTTTTGTAATAATCTTCACGGAAAGGGTTGGTTGTTTCATTAGCGGCTGCATTTCAACATTCTCGTTTAAAGTGCCCTTTTTGCTTGTACTTGAAACATGTAACCTTCGATTTTTTAAAGCCTAGCTTTGTTAAAGGTCCGCCAATGGAGCGTCTGCCTGTTATCTCCATGAATCTCTGAGCCCTTCTGACCGCACTTGCCATACACCATCTTATATCAATTAACTCCATCTCTTCAGGGTCTATTTGATCATAATCTTCCTTGGTGAGATTGGTGTTTCCGATCTTTCCAGCAACAAGGCTCTCATATGATTCCAAGACAGATGCCAAAAACACCATTTGCTGCTTGGTTGCTTCTTCGCTAAAGTTTTGTGCATTGTTGAGGTCTACAGCAATATTACACTAGAACATGTTTTTCGGAATTGACTGTTGTTGTTTTCTTGGAGCAGTTGATGATGATCCTCCATGATAACCACTGCTTGGACTTTCTTGATTTGACATGTTTGAATTTTCTGCTGAGAAGGCAGTCTTCGGGGACACAATTTTAGGAATCATACTTCCTCGATAATATAAGTCAACATTTTGCTGATACGAGGAATTGTTGACTTTGTTCGTTTTCCTGATCCCCAATTCATGACTCTCCAACCTTTCGATTAGTAAATCAACAGTCAGATCAGTCGGCTTCACTGTGTTCTTCAGCATTAAAGAAAAATACTGCCAGTCTTTCTCATCAGGCAGTGAGTCAAACAACTTATCAACCAATTCTTCCTGAGTATACACAATTTCATATCTTGCAAGTTCCAACTTTAAGTGACCAAATCTTTCTATCATCTTTGACACACTCTCATTTTTCAAACACCCAAACAGATCGAATTCTTTTCTCAACAGCTTTTTCTTGTTTTTAACAATTTCGGCACCACCTACACATTTCATCTTTAATTTCTCCCAAAGATCTCTGGAATCTTTGTATTCAATCAATGATATAATATCATCTCTCACTGATTGATGAAGTAAAGCGATACATTTCTGTTCCGCGATGAAATTTTCTTGTGGAGTATCTGTTAAGTTCTCATAGTCAGTTCTTCCGATGTTAAAACCAGTTTTCAAACTCTTCCAACTTTGATATGCAAATGCCTGTAGCCATTCCTCAAATCTACTAGCCCATCTGTTGTAATCCTCTATGGCCATTAGCTTGGGCGGTATGTTGTAGGTGCCGTAGGCATTATCAACACTCAAAGAATCAGCAATGGTTTTCTTCGGACTCGGGTTTGGTGCATTTTCATTTGTGTTGCTGGTTGTGCCATCTCCTGAACTGCTAGTGTAAGCAAACACGTTACTGAAAGGATTGAAAAAATTGTCCTCCATCTTGACGTACCTGAAACAATCAACAAACACTTAGAAAAAAAATTTGTGATTTGAGAAACAATTTCAAACGAAATGGATCCAAACGAAATGGATCAATCTTCAAGCGAAATGGGTCCTCAAACGGAATGAACTTCACGCGAAA
>JARYGA010021696.1:0-29584 GCA_030545235.1 Helianthus tuberosus
GTTTGTTTATTCTTTCATTTCCGCATCTGAAGAATACTCGTTGAGGAAAATGACTCGGTCCGTTCATTTTCGTTTCTGAAGATTGCCCGTTGAGGAAATGAATACCCGTTTGTTTATTCTTTCATTTCCGCATCTGAAGAATACTCGTTGAGGAAAATGACTCGGTCCGTTCATTTTCGTTTCTGAAGATTGCTCGTTGAGGAAATGAATACCCGTTTGTTTATTCCTTCATTTCCACCTCTGAAGAATACTCATTGAAGAAAATGACTCCGTCCGTTCATTTTCGTTTCTGAAGAATGTCCGTTAAGGAAATGACATGATTATTCCTTGCATATCTCTGGTGGTTATTTGACACAAAGTCACAGATAGACTCCTACGAATAAATTTCGGGACGAAATTTCCTAAAGTAGGGGAGACTGTGACACCTGGGTCACTGCGACCATCAAACAAATACCAAGCCAATGAAATATTGTATTTCATACTTGGGATTTGTATAAATATGTGTATCTTTTGCACATATCATTTTTTTTCGATTTCAAGCTCTAAATCGCTTTCTGGAAGGTTATACGTGCACTGATGCGTAAATATAACCATTTTAATACAACGAATACTCCGGAATAGTGAAATAGGCTTAACATACCTTAAATAACCTTTACATAACTTAGAAATAAGTTTTGAAGGCTTTGGTATGGCAAAATCAAGTTTAATCGTCTACAGGGACTAAAGTTGACAAACTACGAAAGTATGCCAATTTGAACTGTAACAGACATTCCGGAACATGGCCATAAGTTAAACATACCATAAATATCCTTTACATAGCTTAGAAATAGGCTTTGAGGGGTTCGGTGTGCTAAAATAAACTTTTGGGTCAATCAGGGACTAAAAGCGTCAAAAAGTGCACAAGTTTGCACTTTCGCGCATAACTTACGTTCTGAATACATCCGGACATCCAAAAATTTATGTAAGCACTAAAATATTTTATTTTAGTGTTTGGCATGAGAAAATCCATTCGTCACGCAATTTGGATCGTTTTTCGCGCTTGTGCACATTCCGTCGTAATTTAGCGAACATCGCGAGCGTACGACCAAACGAACCAACATCCGGCATATTTTTGAGCATGTCTCATGCCCAAAATGTTTAGGCATCTGTCACACCCCGACCACGTGAGACAACGTAACGTGGCGGAAACGTCGGGGAGTGTTGTGACAGAATTAATCGTTTCAAATCCATGGCAATTAAAGTTTCGTTTTATTAATCAAACATGAGAGTTTACATTGTTTTAAACAAGAACCAAAGAGTACATAACATAAATTAACTAGTTCTTGTCTCGTTTTAAGTCACTAAGGCACAGGTCCGCCTAAATATGTCTTGATAAGTCCTATGCATCATCTCCTGAAAACACATGTGAAAATAGGTACGTCAGCATAAAAATGCCTGTGAGATACATAGGTTTTGAGAAAATAGGATTCATGACTTATGTTTGAGAAAATGTTTAGTCATGAACCTTGTAATTTGCTTTGTCTTGTAAATCAGTTGAAAAACGATAAGAACAGATGATATGTATAAATAAGATAATAATGTATGGTTAAATGAATAACCATGTAAGATGAGTTTGTATAAGATAAGTTGTTTGTAAATCAATGTCTTGTGAAAAGTATGTTATTTGTATAAAATGTTATATGTCTCAAATTGAAATGATTCAAATAACGTTACAATATGTGATATCATACAAACACTTATATATAGGAAGTACCAGCGGCGTATCCACCGTGCTTGTATCATATTACATACGCCTCGTTACTTAAATCACTTACTCAAACCAAACCATCAAGATGAAATGTTTAACAATTGTAGAAATGTTTATGTATAGTCAAATGTCTATTGTCAAATGTAAATCCTGTCAACAGATACAACTGGTTCACACGGTTCAATAGTTACAAACGGTTCATATAATCAAAGGGTTACGACGGTTCACATAGTCAAATGGTTACAATGGTTCAAAATGTAGTATAATGTGTTCATATGCTGGATGAGCATATGCAACAGAAATGCAATGTAAAACAATGTACTAAGTATGCACACAATGGGCGTACATAGCATGAAATGTATTGTAAAGTGATGTACTAAATATGCACACAATGGGCATACATAGCATAAAATGTATTGAAATCATGTACTATAAATGTACTAACGAACATAGCAAGTATATGATGTGAAAACAGGAAATCATGAAAGTAACAAGTAGGCACATGTGTTTCACCCCAAAACGTTTGGAAAACAGTAAAAGAGGGGTCTATGTACTCACTTGAGATTGCTCAGAAGTCCTAAGATAACCACCAAGCAATGCTAGAGATCACGGATATCAAACGGCACCTAGTATAGGTAACTATGTTAATAACCGGACCTAAATCAGAGGATCGGATAGAATGAGGGTTCGCAAACCAAATGAGTATGAAAACTCATGTAGTATGGTTCAACAAAGCCTACATTCTAAATGAAACCTAACCTAGGTGCTCATGACCCATTACAACCCGTTTAGGTAGCTTGTGCTACTTTAACGTGTCATTCGCGTAAAACGCGTTCGGAGCGCCCAACTAGTCCTACGATAAGTATTATATGCCTTAACATGTCTAATATTGTTGCCAAATCAGTTTAGATGTTAAAAGTTATGTTACATATGCTTAATTACCAATTATACATGAAAAGGGTATTTTGGTAATTTACCTAAGGCATATAAACTACCTATCATATAACTACTTAAACGAAGCGACCATAAGGTATAACCTCGGAAGGTTATTCCCTATATACTATGGTCACCTAATGTATTTGGTCGGATCCTAAAGATCGAGCAAACGGGTCGGGTTCGAAGGAAAACGGATTTATTAGATCGCTTAACCTTACGACCCTAGACAACGTGGTAATCAGTAGGCATAGTCACAAAGAACTAAAACCATCGTGATTACAAGACCATAAACTGGTCAACGCAGAAAGTCAAACAAAGTTTGACTTTCGGACTCGAAAAACAATAAAAGAACGAAGGAACACTTACAAAGGGTCCCCGAATGCTAATCTAGATCAAAATAGCTCAGGTATGAAACAAAGGTTTCAACTTAGAGCACATTAGATCAGATTCTTGTGAGGAAAAGTGAAGGGTGGAGGTGGGTATTTATAGTTTTCGGTTCACCGTTAGGATCGTTTCTTGGAAAAGGGGGCACGATCTAAGCCGTACACTTGTCGGAATGTTGTGGTAACTCATATTGCTCCCACCACAAGAGTTTGACACTTGGCCTTGGCCTTTGGAGGGGTTAAAGGCTGTTAATAGCAGATTAAACAAGTTTCTGCATATCTGACCCCTGCTTGTGCACCGCAACACTCAGAGTGTTGAGGTGCGCAAGGACCTGCAGACCAGAATTTGAAAATTGTCAGAACAGGCCCATGTGCACGTAACGTCGTGTTTTGGCACTTCTAACACCCGTCAAACCCATTTTTAAGCTTTATAAGGATGTTAAAGTATAGGGAACATGAAACATGCTCAAAAATATGCCGGATGTCAGTTCGTTTGGCCGTACGATTGCGTTGTTCGGTTAATTACGACGGAATGCGCATAAGCGGGAAAAACGATCCAAATTGCGTGACGAATGGATTTTTCTTATGCCAAACACTAAAATAAAATATTTTAGTGCTTACATAAATTTTTGGATGTCCGGATGTATTCAGAATGTAAGTTATGCGCGAAAATGCAAACTTGTGCACTTTTTGACACTTTTAGTCCCTGAATGACCCAAAAGTTTATTTTAGCATACCGAACACCTCAAAGCCTATTTCTAAGCTATGTAAAGGATGTTTATGGTATGTTTAACTTATGGTCATGTTCCGGAATGTCTGTTACAGTTCAAATTGGCATACTTTCGCAGTTTGTCAACTTTAGTCCCTGTAAGCGATTTAACTTGATTTTGCCATACCAAAGCCTTCAAAACTTATTTCTAAGTTATGTAAAGGTTATTTAAGGTATGTTAAGCCTATTTCACTATTCCGGAGTGTTCGTTGCTTTAAACTGGTTATATTTACGCATCAGTGCGCGTATAACCTTCCAAAAAGCGATTTAGAGCTTGAAATCGAACAAGAATTTATATGTGCAAAAGATACACATATTTATACATATCCCAAGTATGAAATACAATATTTCATTGGCTTGGTATTTGTTTGATGGTCGCAGTGACCCAGGTGTCACAGTCTCCCCTACTTTAGGAAATTTCGTCCCGAAATTTATTCGTAGGAGTCTATTTGTGACTTTGTGTCAAATAACCACCAGAGATATGTAAGGCATAATCCTGTCATTTCCTTAACGGACATTCTTCAGAAGGAAAATGAACTTACGGAGTCATTTTCAACGGGTGCTTCATCAGAAATGGAAAAGAAAAGGAGAAACAAACGGATATTCATTTCCTCAACGGACAATCTTCAGAAACAAAAAATGAACTTACGGAGTCATTTTCAACGGTTGCTTCATCAGAAATGGAAATGAAAAGGATAATCAAACGGATATTCATTTCCTCAATGGACAATCTTCAGAAACGAAAATGAACAAACGGATTCATTTTCAACGGATGCTTCCTCAGAAATGGAAATGAAAAGGATAATCAAACGGATATTCATTTCCTCAACGGACAATCTTCAGAAACGAAAATGAACAAACGGAGTCATTTTCAACAGGTGCTTCATCAGAAATGGAAATGAAAAGGATAATCAAACGGATATTCATTTCCTCAACGGACAATCTTCAGAAACGAAAATGAACAAACGGAGTCATTTTCAACGGGTGCTTCCTCAGAAATGGAAATGAAAAGGATAATCAAACGGATATTCATTTCCTCAACGAACAATCTTCAGAAACGAAAATGAACCAACGGAGGCATTTTCAACAGGTGCTTCCTCAGAAATGGAAATGAATAGAGTTAACTTCTAGGCACATGACAAAGCCGCTGTGGTTTCTGTGCACTAAATTCCATAATTATGTATGCATCCATAATTACGTAATTCCTTGCACAGTCCGCATAGTCTGTCTTGTAATGTTTAGGGGGAAAAATCAAACCTGTGATGAGGGTGACTAGACTACCTTAGGGTCCTTTTAATTAGATCGACAAATGATCTTTTTAATTAGGCCACCAAGGAGTCCTTTCAGCTATCATCACATGATGTTCCTAACCAGATTTTTGGATCAATCTGTTTAACTAGACCACTCAAGGGGTCTAATTATGGAGTAGTACTTTATAACCCAAGGGACTTAACTACAACGTAGAAGTCCATTAAGGATTTTAGATAACAAAAACTTGGATTACACCAAAAACATAAAAGGGAACACATAAGCACATAATCACATAGTTGCTTAACTCAGTTATTAATTTGTTATTAACTTGTTATCGATTGAAAATGGATATGGAAACCAGTCGATGGACTTCAACATCCTTAAACATCTATTTGAAAAGATAGAATGATTTTCCAAAAAATTGATTTCTGATTACAAGGAATCACCACATTCGAATTAAGGTATACAACAATTAAGGACTTACGGAAATACCCTTAGGTACCCTAATAAGGATTTATAGTGGTACTTTGGGTATTCGTCCAGTGTTGTAACTTGCGCCTTGTACTTCGTATCCTTGGATGAAACGGGTACTTAGGAATTTCGTGGAAAACGCAAGAGATCATATGATGGAAAAATTTTGGGGGTGGTTTGCTTTTCAAGGAATACGATTCCTTGCTTGTCGGTATTGTAGGGGATTTGTTCTTTATACATACAACCACATAAATACATTGCAATGTAAATAAAAGATTTATTTATAAACAATGATAACAACTGTTTCTTGGACCTTGACAACAAAAGAAAATAATACATAAGACGTGATTATTTCTAAACGATGTTTTCTTCTAGCCAGTCAGATGCTCATCCCTGTGCTGGATTTGCATTAGCAAGCTTTGGGCAATTTCTTCGGAAATGACCCATCTCGCCACAGTTGAAACAAGAACCTGGTAGAAAACGACCCTGAGCGGGATTGTTGCCAGCTTGGTTTAGTGCAGCTGCAGCTGGGCAGACTCTTGCTGTATGGCCTATAAGTCCACAAGTTTGGCATTTGCGGCACTTTACATTGGCATGATGATGGAGGCTACATTGGTTGCACAAGGGTGCAGTTCCATTGTATGGCTTCCTAGCAGGGGGTTGAGCTGGTTGGTTGGGGACGGCTTGATCATTGTGAGTAACCATGGCGAAGTTCTGAGAAGCCTTTCGCTTCTTTGACTTCTTAGGAGATCCAGTCTGTTCATCCATGGTCTTTGATTCCTCGATTGGGTTCGATTCCTCGACCGGTTTCTTGTCACCTTTTCAGAAAAGTTTACCTTTCCTGATCTTTGATTCAGTCAAGGTTGCAGATAGCTCAATGGCCTGTCTAACTGTAGTAGGGTTGCTACCAGTCACAATGTCTTGTATTGAGTCAGGGAGGCCATCAATGTACTTTTCAATTGCCTTATCCAAAGGCATGACCATGTTTGGGCATAACAGACTTAACTCCTCATAACGGTCCGTGTAGGCTCGATGCTCACCGCTATCTTGCGTAAGATCGTCAAATTCCCTTTCCAAGGCCCTGATCTCGTGACGAGGACAGAATTCCTTCATCAAAAGGGCCCTAAGTTCAGCCCATGTCTGTGCTAGAGCAACTTCTGCAACACGATCTCTCATAACCCCGTTCCACCGCGTAAGGGCCCTCTTCTGGAACACACTCGAAGAAAACTCGACCTTGCGATTGTCAGGACACTGCACGTGGCAGAAAGTATTCTCAATGCTCTCGAACCATTGAAGAAGCCCAGTCGCTCCCTCAGAACCACTAAACTTGAGTGGTTTAGCCGAGTTAAAACTCTTCAAATTGCATGGACCATTGTTGTTGTTGTTGTCTTGGTTCCATTGAGCAAAGAGGTTTGGGAATTGAGCAGCCATTTGCTGCGCAATGATTTCTGCCAGTTCGGCAGTCGCTATCTGGTTTTCGCGTCGAGGAGGCATTCTAAAAGAGAAACAAGAAAGAAAACAAATGAAATGGCATTGGGTAAGAATAAGATGTTACAACTACCGACCATAATCATGGTTGATGGTCATTTGTTTGAACCACGAAGCAAACAAACAACTCAAAGGCTGAGTCAAAGCAAATAGATCCTCATAGTGTATGGCGAAGACATGCTCGCCTATAAGTGGACACTCACCCCAAGAGTTCCCATGTAAGAGTGACTGGTCCGATTATGTGGATTTGTACGAACACTCTAGCCTTAGACAGAAAACCTAGGGTACATGCATTCACTCTTCCAGTTTGCACGTGTTCACACTATTTAGGACCCAAAACTTTGACGAGAGTTTTGAAAATTCAAAGGGGTTCAAAACCTTATAACAGAGGGTTCAAAACCTAGTAATCAATCATCCTAGAACAGATGATTAGTTTTCAAAGCGGTTTTGAAATTTATGTTCTTGTTGTGGTCGTCGCCTAAGGATAGGTGACGGTATTATTTTATGACTAAACGCAAGTAAACTCGCGTTAGGGTCCTAGAAAGGTTATAGACTAGGTCAAAGTATTACTAATAACCTAATTCCCTATAACCATTGGCTCTGATACCATCTTTTCTGTCACACCCCGACCACGTGAGACAACGTAACGTGGCGGAAAAGTCGGGGAGTGTTGTAACAGAATTAATCGTTTCAAATCCATGGTAATTAAAGTTTTGTTTTATTAATCAAACATGAGAGTTTACATTGTTTTAAACAAGAACCAAAGAGTACATAACATAAATTAACTAGTTCTTGTCTCGTTTTAAGTCACTAAGGCACAGGTCCGCCTAAATATGTCTTGATAAGTCCTATGCATCATCTCCTGAAAACACATGTGAAAATAGGTACGTCAGCATAAAAATGCATGTGAGATACATAGGTTTTGAGAAAATAGGATTCATGACTTATGTTTGAGAAAATGTTTAGTCATGAACCTTGTAATTTGCTTTGTCTTGTAAATCATTTGAAAAACGATAAGATCAGATGATATCTATAAATAAGAGAATAATGTATGGTTAAATGAATAACCATGTAAGATGAGTTTGTATAAGATAAGTTGTTTGTAAATCAATGTCTTGTGAAAAGTATGTTATTTGTATAAAATGTTATATGTCTCAAATTGAAATGATTCAAATAACGTTACAATAAGTGATATCATACAAACACTTATATATAGGAAGTACCAGCGGCGTATCCACCGTGCTTGTATCATATTACATACGCCTCGTTACTTAAATCACTTACTCAAACCAAACCATCAAGATGAAATGTTTAACAATTGTAGAAATGTTTATGTATAGTCAAATGTCTATTGTCAAATGTAAATCCTGTCAACAGATACAACTGGTTCACACGGTTCAATAGTTACAAACGGTTCATATAATCAAAGGGTTACCACGGTTCACATAGTCAAATGGTTACAACGGTTCAAAATGTAGTATATTGTGTTCATATGCTGGATGAGCATATGCAACAGAAATGCAATGTAAAACAATGTACTAAGTATGCACACAATGGGCGTACATAGCATGAAATGTATTGTAAAGTGATGTACTAAATATGCACACAATGGGTATACATAGCATAAAATGTATTGAAATCATGTACTATAAATGTACTAACGAACATAGCAAGTATATGATGTGAAAACAGGAAAGCATGAAAGTAACAAGTAGGCACATGTGTTTCACCCCAAAACGTTTGGAAAACAGTAAAAGAGGGGTCTATGTACTCACTTGAGATTGCTCTGAAGTCCTAAGATAACCCTAAAGCAATGCTAGAGATCACGGATATCAAACGGCACCTAGTATAGGTAACTATGTTAATAACTGGACCTAAATCGGAGGATCGGATAGAATGAGGGTTCGTAAACCAAATGAGTATGAAAACTCATGTAGTATGGTTCAACAAAGCCTACATTCTAAATGAAACCTAACCTAAGTGCTCATGACCCGTTACGACCCGTTTAGGTAGCTTGTGCTACTTTAACGTGTCGTTCGCGTAAAACGCGTTCGGAGCGCCCAACTAGTCCTACGATAAGTATAATATGCCTTTACATGTCTAATATTGTTGCCAAATCAGTTTAGATGTTAAAAGTTATGTTACATATGCTTAATTACCAATTATACATGAAAAGGGTATTTTGGTAATTTACCTAAGGCATATAAACTACCTATCATATAACTACTTAAACGAAGCGACCATAAGGTATAACCTCGGAAGGTTATTCCCTATATACTATGGTCACCTAATGTATTTGGTCCGATCCTAAAGATCGACCAAACGGGTCGGGTTCGAAGGTATAAGCGATTTATTAGATCGCTTACCCTTACGACCCTAGACAACGTGGTAATCAGTAAGCATAGTCACAAAGGACTATAACCATCGTGATTACAATCACGTTGCGAAGTTCTAACGAACTTCGCATTGACCATAAACTAGTCAACGCAGAAAGTCAAACAAAGTTTGACTTTCGGACTCGAAAAACAATAAAAGAACGAAGGAACACTTACAAAGGGTCCCCGAATGCTAATCTAGATCAAAATAGCTCAGGTATGAAACAAAGGTTTCAACTTAGAGCACATTAGATCAGATTCTTGTGAGGAAAAGTGAAGGGTGGAGGTGGGTATTTATAGTTTCGGTTCACCGTTAGGATAGTTTCTTGGAAAAAGGGGGCATGATCTAAGTCGTACACTTGTTGGAATGTTGTGGTAACTCATATTGCTCCCACCACAAGAGTTTGAGACTTGGCCTTGGCCTTTGGAGGGGTTAAAGGCTGTTAACAGCAGATTAAACAAGTTTCTGCATATCTGACCCCTGCTTGCGCACCGCAACACTCAGAGTGTTGAGGTGCGCAAGGACCTGCAGACCAGAATTTGAAAATTGGCAGAACAGGCCCCTGTGCACGTAACGTCGTGTTTTGGCACTTCTAACACCCGTCAAACCCATTTTTAAGCTTTATAAGGATGTTAAAGTATAGGGAACATGAAACATGCTCAAAAATATGCCGGATGTCAGTTCGTTTGGCCGTACGATTGCGTTGTTCGGTTAATTACGACGTAATGCGCATAAGCGCGAAAAACGATCCAAATTGCGTGACGAATGGATTTTTCTTATGCCAAACACTAAAATAAAATATTTTAGTGCTTACATAAATTTTTGGATGTCCGGATGTATTCAGAATGTAAGTTATGCGCGAAAATGCAAACTTGTGCACTTTTTGACACTTTTAGTCCCTGAATGACCCATAAGTTTATTTTAGCATACCGAACACCACAAAGCCTATTTCTAAGCTATGTAAAGGATGTTTATGGTATGTTTAACTTATGGTCATGTTCTGGAATGTCTGTTACACTTCAAATTGGCATACTTTCGCAGTTTGTCAACTTTAGTCCCTGTAAGCGATTTAACTTGATTTTGCCATACCAAAGCCTTCAAAACTTATTTCTAAGTTATGTAAAGGTTATTTAAGGTATGTTAAGCCTATTTCACTATTACGGAGTGTTCGTTGCTTTAAACTGGTTATATTTACGCATCAGTGTGCGTATAACCTTCCAAAAAGCGATTTAGAGCTTGAAATCGAACAAGAATTGATATGTGCAAAAGATACACATATTTATACAGATCCCAAGTATGAAATACAATATTTCATTGGCTTGGTATTTGTTTGATGGCCGTAGTGACCCAGGTGTCACAGCATCATTTTAGGGCCCTAAAGTTGGCTTGACGGGCCTTAGAAGTGTCGGGAATGGCCTTAAACATCAACAGGGACCAAAACTGTCATTTTGCAAAGTTGTTTTCTGATCAGGACCCCCAGGCGGCCCGCGTAAGCCCTGGGTGATACCTTACGCGACCCGTGTTAGCCTCCCAGATCAGTTAATTTAGTTTTAACAGTTGTTAACAGCTGTTATGCACTCCAAACTCACCCACACTTGCCCTTTCCTGCTCATGAGGGGCCATTTTGAGTTACCACAAGGTTGCAACAAGTGTAGGGATAGGATCGAAGCACGTTATTCGATAAACGATCCTAACGGTTCCAAATCCTATAAATACCCCTTTGATTCACTTGCAAAACCCACTTGAAATCTGAGTTTTTCTCTAAGTGGTTGTGTTCATACACTTCCTACCTGAGATTACTTGGAGATCAAAGCTTTCGGGGACCCTTTGTAAGTGTTCTTTCGTTCTTTTTATTCGTTTTAGCGTTAAAGTCAAACTTTGTTTGACTTTCTGCGTTGACCAGTTTATGGTCAATGAGAAGTTCGTTTGAACTTCATAACGTGATTGTAATCACGATGGCTATAGTCCCTAGTGACTATACCTACTGATTACCACGTTATCTAGGCTCAGTGACGAGTCGTAGTTTCGGCCAAAATGCGTATTCTTGCGTATTTCGTAACAAAACTACTCTTAGGTATCAAAACCGTTTGTTTTGATACCAAACCAGTTTTCTAAACTTAGTTAAGCATGTTTTAACATGCTTAGCTCGTCACTTTTAGTTTAGTGCTTATATAGGGTCGTAAGGTAAGCGATCTAAACAATCGCTTATACTTTCGAACCCGACCCGTTTAGTCGATCATTAGGATCCGACCAAACACATTAGGTGACCATAGTATATAGGGAATAACCTTCCGAGGTTATACCTTATGGTCACGACGTTTAGTTAGTTGTATGATAGGTAGTTTATATGCCTTAGGTAAATTACCAAAATGCCCTTTTTACGCCAAAATTCATTTTAAGCATATGTAACATAACTTTTGATATCTAAACTGATTTGGCAACAATATTAGACATGTTAAGGCATATTTTACTTGTCATAGGACTAGTTAGGCGGTCCGAACGCGTTTCACGCGAACGACGCGTTAAAGTAGCATAAGCTACCTAAACGGGTCGTGATGGGTCGTAAGCACTTAGGTTAGGTTTCATTTTAGTATGTGGGCTTTGTTAAACCATATTACATGAGTTCCCATACTCATTTGGTTTACGAACCCTCATTCTATCCAATCCTCTGATTTAGGTCCGGTATATTAACATAGTTACCTATATTAGGTGCCGTTTGATATCCGTGATCTCTAGCATTGTTTGCTTGTTACTCAAGGACTACTAAGCAATCTCAGGTGAGTACATAGACCCCTCTTTTACTGTTTTCAAACTGTTTTGGGGTGGAACACATGTGCCTACTTGTTACTTTCGTGCCTTTCATGTTTTCATATCATATGCTTGTTATGTTCAATAGTACACTTATAGTACATGATTTCATTGTGTTTTTGCTATGTATGTCCTTTGTTGCATACTTAGTACATCGTTTTATGCCCATTGTGTGCATACTTAGTACATCGTTTTACATTACATTTCATGTTATGTATGCCCATTGTGTGCATACTTAGTACATCGTTTTACATTACATTTCATGCTATGTATGCCCATTGTGTGCATACTTAGTACATCGTTTTACATTACATTTCATGCTATGTATGCCCATTGTGTGCATACTTAGTTCATCGTTTTACATTACATTTTATGCTATGTATGTCCATTGTGTGCATACTTAGTACTTTTGTTATTCATCACATGCTTACATTTTGTTGCATATGCTCATCCAGCATATGAATACATTATATTACATTTTGAACCGTTGTAACCATTTGACTATGTGAACCGTTGTAACCATTTGATTATATTTCACTCACCATACATGATATTTTGGATACACATTACATGATTTACAATAGACATAAACATTTTGACATTGATATACACAATTCATGATTTACATTAGACATAGACATTAGACATGGTTTTCACGCAAACATTTTGACATTGATTATACATAAACATTTTACTTTGGTGGTTTGGTTTGAGTAAGTGATTTAAGTAATGAGGCGTGTGTAATATGATACAAGCATGGTGGATACGCCGATGGTACTTCCTATATATAAGTGCTTGTATGGTATTACATATCGTAGCGTTATTTGAATCATTTCGATTTAGACATATAACATTTTATACAAATAACATACTTTTCACAATACATTGTTTTACAAACAACTTATCTAATACAAACTCATTTTACTTGGTTATTTACTTAACCGTGTATTATTCTTTTATACATATATATCATTTGGTTTATTTATCACTTTTCAAATGATTTACTAGACAAAGCAAATTACAAGGTTCATGACTAAACATTTTCTTAAACATAAGTCATGAATTCTATTTTCACAAAACCTATGTATCTCACAGGCATTTTTATGCTGACGTACCTATTTTCACATGTGTTTCAGGATATGATGCATAGGATTTATCAAGATACACTTAGGCGGACTTGGGCCTTAGTGACAATAAAAGATGCAAGACTAGTTATTTATGTTATATTTCTTTGATGGTCAAGACATTGTAACTCTTTTAATCAATAAAACAATATTTCAATTTCCATGTGTTATGAAACAATGATTCTGTTACAACACTCCCCGACGCTTCCGTCACGTTTTGTTGTTTTACGTGGTTGGGGTGTGACAAAAATGATCTTCATTGTTTTGCTCAGATTGGTTAACCTCGTTAACTAGGTCATTATCAGCGTGTTCCATCTGGTAATTAATATATATAAGTTAAAAATAAATAACGACTAAATGCAAAACAATCGCACAAAAATCACGTCACACGTATAGCCAAAATTATCGATTTTTCGACTTCCATATTTTATATATTACTATGCGTCCGTACACATCAGTTATCTTACAAGAGTTTTATTTTAAGTTATTTTATAGGATTATATTTTTGTTAATATTTATTATTATTTGATTATTATACCACCACAACCACACCATCACACCATCCTCGTCAGTTGGCATCTCAGAAGCGACCTTCCCTCTCGTCGTACTTCCATGATATCCTTTCTCCCACTTCTCGGATTCTATTCCCTGCGTCCACCAACTCCTCGCCATAGTGGCGGAGTTCAGCCAGGTTCTCAGTGCTTATAGGTGGGTGTAGTGGAGGCTCAGGGTCAAATTGGGGGAAAAAGGTATTAGGGTTATTCAAAAGGTTCTGAAATTGCCAGTCAGTTGTCCACCATTCTTCCAGCTCTTCTGGTAGAGGTCGGGGGTGGATAATAGGATCTGGGATAGCAGGTTCCAGATTAACTGGAAGTTGTGCTTCCGCTGGGTAATTAAAGAGGTTTTCATCGGCAGGTCCGATGAGGTCACTAAGTGCCAGTTTATGATCCAACTCCTCCCATGTTGGCATTTCCTGGGCTTGCCTGGAACTTTCTCCGATCTCTATTCCTTTGCCTTTATCCATCGGATCCTCAGTCTTTTTGACTTTCGGTGCCGTTGTTTTCTTCCTGCGCACACGCCTCCAACCTACGAATCTTCTTCTCTTTTTCGGTTTTGGTTTCTCCCTGAGGTTGGGCTTGGAATACCATTGGTTCCTCAGTGTCGGCCCAATAACCGGAAAAACCCTCGGAAACTTCCATGTCAGCAGAATGGATAGTGATATTATGAAGAGCTTTAGACAACTCATTCATGCTGTGAGCATATATGAAAAATACACAAACTTCTAAGTAAAAATTTTGTAAATCAATTTTTCACATATTCACAGAATAGCAATCAGAAAAATTAAGTATTTCTAAATACTTAATTGGCTTAAATCAGTGGCTCTGATACCACCTTTTTCTGTCACGGCCCCCGGCCCGGTTTTACCCGTTTCAGGAGCCGCGGGACAGAAACCTGTGGTAATTATTATATTGGCAGTGGAATTTTTAACAAGATCTTTTAAAACTTGAAAATGCCCAATTTATTTATTTCACTATTTGGGAATAACACCCATAATTTACAATAAAGGTGATTCCACTGGGAAATCCCTTGTTTTTACAAAAACATATTTCTTTATTTATTTGAGCCACTTCTTCAAGCTTGGAGTGCTACACACCACTTTTTCCTAGATCACAGCAGATCACCTGAAAACATGTTTTAAAAAGGTTTTATCAGCAGGGAAATACTGGCGAGTCACTCAAGTTGCACAAAACGACACATTGTTATAATATACAGTATTAAAGGTGATTATATTGTTTCTATCAACCAATTACCCCAAATCGGTATTTGTCACTCGACTGTATCTGTGACTATGGTTAGATCACACATTGGCTAACCCGTTGTCCAATGGTGACGGGTTTCAAGTAATGTATACAAAACCCCACATACCGGCAGTAATTGAAGATTACAAAGACTTAATCCCTATAATTATAACTGGAAAACATTTAGGGTTTTGTAAAGCACTTTGATAAAAAGAGAATGACTCACATTGCATATTTAAATGGGCAATGTTTAGCCTTCTGATTTTAGCCTGGTTAACCTAAATCAAATAATAACGCACACGAAAACTAGGTCAGTAACTTAATACAACTTTTACGATAACTCACGAGATCAAAACCTTCACGACGAATGACAAAGTATAGCCCAAATACGGGCAGCAGTTAAACATCCATCGGATTGGTTTTTATCGATCGGACATTAAATCGTAGTAGTGATCGAGTTATTACCCTGTTATCGCGGCAGAATTTCTTGCTGTGTGTGTGTTTTGAAGTAAACAGACGATATCTCAATGTACGAAACGAGTTTTTACGTCGAACCAACGCCAAAATTCAAGTGCCAATGCCCTACATTTATACTGAAAAATTGGCTCCCTCGCGTGGCGCGAGAGCCTGTCGCGTGGCGCGAGGGCACCCCCTCTAGCATAGGGTTGCCTCGTGTCTAACTAGCTTGGGTGAGTCGACGGTTTGTTAAATTTCGAATTCGACAACGAACTGTTTAGATAATATCAATTAAGGAATACCCCCCCCTGAGTTTTAGGGGCCCTGATCCTAGTTCCGATTGTTCTGAAAATTTTAGGGGTCATGTAATATTATTTGGGGGTCTCAATTAGGGTTTCCTATTGGACAATTAAAATAAGAATTAATACTTTTAATGAGAGTTGTTACAACATGATGGTCCTGAAATGGAAGAGTTAGAGGGTTTTTGGTACCCAGGCATGCTTGGGTACTCTTTCTGATGAAATTTTAATCCGATTATTTCTTCTTAATGGCCTTTCATCAGAATTTTCGTTATATGCTGAGCCATAAACAGATTTTTTATTTTTCTTTTGGAGATGGTGTTGAACAAGCTTCAGTATGTCAACACACATACAAGATTCATCAGAATTTTCTGATATTATTTCTTGTGATGGAATGATGGGATAGTTTTGAAAAGATGAGTGAACTGCTTCTGGAGTTTTTACAGACTCTTGTTTGCATTCACTTCTTTTTGGTTCAAAGTTGGGTTTATCAAAAGAGTATTCATAACAGGTTGATTTGCAAGTTTCAGAATCAGATTCTGATGTAAATTTATCAGAAATCTGTTGAGTTGCTTTTACAAAGATAGTGGGTTTGCTGTTACTTGTTCTTACATATCCCAAACCCTCTCCTTTGTTCTTTGGTGTGAACTCAATGAAATTTATAAATTATTTGGCTTATTGAAAACCTTTTACATTAATTTCTTTATCATTGATTTTCTTGTAAAGATTTTTTCTTTCATTTTTATAGAACTCAATTTTAGCTCTTTGATCTAAACTTTCTTCTATTAGTAATTGGTTTTCAAGAATAATTTTGTTCATGGTCCTTTGCAACTCATCATATTTTTTATTATCTGATTGATGTTTATCTTGCAGATTTTGAAAATCTGACATGAGCTCATTTAGCTTGTGTTCAAGATCAAGATTATCTAAATTTACCTGTTGTCCTGAAGTTTCTGGTATGTCATCAGAAAGTGCTATGAGGCAGAAGTTGGCCATTTCTTCTTCTTCATCATCAGAAGAATCATCAGATAGCCATGTATCTGTCCCTGCAATTAAGTTGACTTGTTGCTGCTGCTTCTTAGCTTCTTCCAGCTTCTTCTCATAATAAGCAACATCTTCCAGCTTCTTGGTCTTGCATTCTGATGCATAATGACCTCTTTGCTTGCACTTATAACACACAACCTCAGCCTTCCCTTTATCCTTAGATCTAACTTCTTCCTTAGATCTTCCATCCATCCTCCCTCTGTCACTTCTCTAGTATCTCTGGCCCCCTCCCCTCAACCTCTGCTCAAATGTTTTGGTGAGCAGTGCTATTGCTTCAGCAAAAACTGAAAAATCTGATGAAGTATCAGAAATTTCAAAACTTTGACTGTTTGAAGGTTGTGGATCATTGGTAGGTGTTGGTCTTTGTGAGTTTGAGATAAGAGCTAAAGATCCCCCTCTTTGAATGGTTTCTTCAAATATTTCTTCCTCTCTGGGGATCAAGATGTTGCATAAGTCATGAAGACTCATGTTTCCTAGTTCTAAGGTTGAGGACAAAGTCATGGTCAGACTTCTCCATTCTCTAGGTAAAGCATCAAGAAATTTTATGTTTCTTTCATCATTTGATTTTGTTATACCAAATTTCTTTAGCTCGTTTAAAAGTTTTGTAAATCTTTGATATGTATCATTTAATCTTTCATTGGGTAAACTTTTAAACCTCTCATATGAGGAAACATTATTTGTTCTCTTGTTTCTCTTCATCCTTTCTCCTCCTTCACAAAGATTTTCCAACTGATCCCATATTTCCGTAGCTGATGCACATGCATCAACTTGTGAAAATATGTCATTGGGGCCATAATTAAAAGTGACTTTGCCCTTTGTAATCATGATATCCAATAATGTCAAGTTGCTTCGGTCATGGTGGCAGGATAGAGCTAAGATTTAAACAAGTGGGGTATTTATTAGAATTTCTGATAAACCACTTCATCAGAAATTCTGGTGAACAAATCATCAGAAAATCTGATGATCAGAATCGTAAGAATCTGATGATATTTCATCAGAAATATCATCAGATCTATCAGAAATGACCTTCTCTGATAATCCAAATCAGCTCTTGATCAACTTGTGATTCTTTGAAGTAGATGCTGTGCATTTCAGTTGTTCTATCTGATCTTCTTCTTCTTGTTGTGATCTTCAGGACTGTTATCTCTTCATAGATCCAGTTGATTGTGATTTTCTTCAATACTTACAAATAAAGTTTCCTAACAGGTTCCTACCGATTTTCAGCCGTATTTCAACGATCGATCAACCTAATCCGACTACAAGGTATGATTCTAACATCAATGTAGTTAGTTTAGTGGTTTGCATGTAGTATAACACCAAGAATTCGGGTTTAATCTAGGGTCCTTAAACTAGACCCGTGCCAATCTCGAATTTTTGTTTAGATCTTGTTAGTAGTAGTTAGCATTAGTGTTTTGGGAAGTAAATCACTGAATACTGTTGGGGAAATTGGATTATTCAAATTGTTTTAACCAAACCCTTGTTCTTGACCGAAAACCTTAAAATCGGAAGGGTAAACGAGTGTTTTATGCAAAAAAGATAGTTGGGGTTTGATTTTCGGGGTAAACCGCACCTAATTGACCAAAAATTTTGAATTTTTTGAAGCCGGCTCGAAAACCTTAATTTTTGAAGAAACAGACGATTCGAAACAGGGCCGTGCTGCTTTAGCATGTGGTCGTGCCCAACTGAAACCCCAGACACAGGGCCGTTTATAATAAACACAAGGCCATTTTTAGACCACGTAATGTTAGATTTTTGCATATTTTTTAACGTATCAACTGTCTTACTGGTTCTTTCTTGCAGGGATGGCGCCGCATAAGTTCCTCAGGTTGAAAACCTCTGAACTTGAGTACCAAACTCGGTATGAAACTTTGCAAGCAAGACACGAAGAGCCTCCAAGGCAAGTCTGCTACGAAATACTTGAAACGGTTGGGCAGCGGGAGAGATATGATGCTCTTATTACGGGTCCTCTCCACATATTCCTAGAGACCCGGCTTCGATCTATCCATTAGTACAATATGGAATTCTTGAGCACACTCACGTTCAAAAGGACTGAGCCGGACCTCTTTGATTCTGATGCCGTACAGTTTAGGTGTGGGGGTGAATGGTATAGCTTATCTGTCACCCAATTCAGTATCAACATTGGACTTTATACCGAGGAGGATGCGGCGAAACCGAAATTCACTAAAGCCATTAGAGAACTACCAGATAACCATGGAAGGCAACATCATTACCATGTAGTATGACAAAACGTACATCCGGGACCACATGGTGATGCAAGACGAGGAGGAGGAAGAGGAGGAGGGGCAAGATATGGATTCAGATTAGGCAGTGGTAGCAGCAGGCGATGTGGTGTCATTCAGGTTAACTCTTCCGACCTTTTGAACTTGATGGTATTTCTCCGGGCTGCGTCCCGTTCAGACAATTTACTTTCCCTAAACAATTTACTTTCCCTAAACAATTTACTTTCTTCATTTTATTTTGTTTTGATGTGATGTGGTGGTGAACAACTTTAAACTATCGTAATTTAGGTTGTATTTTGGTTATATTGCATTGTGTTATGTTGTGGTAGTATGGTAGCTCACAGGAACCATGGGAGGCTTGGACACACTAAGCATAGTGGTCCCTAACCCTGGAAACCAGAAGCCAAACGACAAAAACCCACATTTTTACCTGAAACAGACAAACAGCACGAGATTGTGTTCACCCAACATGCCCCCGTGCCTAGTCCACTGATGCTAAAAAAAATTGTCCAGAAAGTGACACGGGTCGTGCTCACCATGCACGACCCCGTGCTCACTTCACTGTTAGTTTTCTGAAAACCCAGTTACTGGCACTTTTAGCACGGGTCGTGTTCGCCCAACACGCCCCCGTGTCCCGTGTCCAGTGCCCAGTAACTGTAAATTTTTGTTATTTTACGCACTTTTTAGACATTCAATCAAAATAAACCTTATTTGGGACACATTGAGGGCAATGTGTAATTTAAGTTTGGGGGGATGTTAAAACCTTGAATCGTTTGTCCTAAAAACCAAGCCTTACACAAAACTCGCCTTGGAATCGCTAAACACCCCAAACTTTTTCAGTTTTTTTTCTTTTACTTATATTGGTTGTGGATGCGATTTTGGATCGAATTTGAACTCCCGAAGATTGCGAAGAACACGTATCACGTGCGGAATTTGTGTACGTGTGTGGGTCGACAAAAGAACATAATAATATGATGATTCGATTGAATATTTGACAAAGTACAAAACCTTGAATCACCTTGTAGCACTTTCTCTCTCTAGATCTTCTCAAGTGCCAAAAGTTCAAAAGTTTAAAAGTTCTGAACTCCTAACATAAGCCTCCTATTTATAGGCAAAGGCATAAGGATTGTCTCCTTATTTATAAGTTTGCCACTATACTACCAAATAGACTTTCCCTTATATTTAGCAACACAAAACCATGTCTTGATCAGATTTCTGCTACGATATGTGACTCCCCTTGGATATTACTACAGTCAATCTCGTAGCTTTCTGTCTTCTCTCTCTCTCTCTCTCTCTCTCTCTGAGTATTCTTGAAGCTTTGACAGTATCAGCACCAGCTACTCCCCAATACTCTAACAAGCTCCTCTTGAATCTGCTTCTTGCTTCAGCTCCCCCTTTCAGTTGACTCTTTCTCCAGGCTTCCCCTTTCTTTAAGCTTTCATGCTTTTCAGGATCGACACTTGGCTCTTTGATTACAAGCTCCCCCTTGCTTTAAGCTTGTCTTCATACTCCCCCTTGGCCTCAGCTATTGGGATCGTAATCTGGTTCAATATCTGAAAATTACAAATATTTAACAGTGAAAACATTTTGACTGATCACCTAGCTCTAAACAAAGATATAACAATATGTAGACTCCCAAAATTATCCGACTCTACTCCCCTATCAAATAACTCTGTATTTGACAATTAAGCATCCAAAATCCTCATAGAGATATCATCCATGTCCAACTTAATGACCTTGGAGATTTCACAAACTATTTTTGAATTTTTAATAAAAACCTCAAGTCTTCATAACATTAAACGCCTTTACTGGACCCAAATTCAACTTAGACATGTTGTGTATAACATGCTTCTGGAGCTGAGTGAGGTGTCGTTTAGTTGGAAGAAAATGCTTATCAGGACGTTCAACAAGATCATGGTTGTGCTCCTCGACAAACTTATATACCTTCCATGATCCAGCCTAAAAAATTACACCTAACAGTGCACCACAATCAGTCCTCTTGGAAAAGTTGGATCGCACTAATCGCTCCTTTTGATTGGGGTCCAACGTATCAACCTTCTTGTCCTTATATAACCCAGCTCTCGTACACAAGTAATACCTAGTATGTAACGCACCTTTGGAGTTTGTCTTTGTAGTCCCTTTCCTGACTGAAAACCCACACTCCTTGGCATACTTAACATACATTGAATAACAATCTTCGAGGCTTGTGAATACCATGTCCATTGTGGGCTTTATCTCTTCACTAACGTCAGGAATGATAAATGGTAATCCAGTTTTGGGGCAAAACCTTTTACTCGAGGAAGCAATTTCGTCTGAGAAAACACAGTGAGGAACAGAAAAATCAGAAAAACGCCATTAAAAATAGAAAATGTCTCGTAATAGCATTATAGATTAAAACGCTATTGTCACACCCCGACCGCGTAAAACAACAAATCGCGGCGGAAACATCGGGGCGTGTTGCAACAGAATTAATGTTTCTTAACCATGGATATCAAAAGTGTTTCGTTTTATTAAACATTGAGTAATTACATCGTCTGGAAATCTAAATACACTATTTAAACATAGTCTATCATTGTTATTGAGTCACTAAGGCCTTGTCCAGTCCTATGTGAGCATGCATCTTATCAATCGATATCTTGCAATACCTGAAACATATGTGAAAACGAGGTCAGCAAAGAAATGCTGGCGAGATACATAGGTTTTGTGAAAATAAGATTCATGACTTCTGTTTTAAGAAAATGTTTAGTCATGAACCTTTTTGTTTGCTTTGTCTTTGTAAATCATTTGAAAAATAATAAGTTCGGATGATAAGTATAAATAAGAGAATAATGCATGATTAAATGAATAACCATGTAAAATGAGTTTGTGTAAGATAAGTTGTTTGTAAATCAATGTCTTGTGAAAAGTATGTTACTTGTATAAAATGTTCTATGTCTCAAACTGAAATGATTCAAATAACGCTACAATATGTAATACCATACAAACACTTATATATAGGAAGTACCAACGGCGTATCCACCATGCTTGTATCATATTACACCCGCATTGTTACTTAATCATTTACTCAAACCAAACCAACCAATGTAAGAAGTCTATGTTTAAATCAATTGTCAAATGTATTGGGTAATATGTCAAAGTGTTTATGTCAAGATGTAAATCATATCAAAATGTCTATGTCAAATATCCATGTCAAATGTCTATGTCAAATATCCATGTCAAACGTCTATGTCAAGATGTCATGTATGGCAAGTGAAATGTCTCAACTAAACCATATGCACAAAAACAAAGTATTGAAGCAAATCTTGGTTTAAATCAAAGTTATGTTTTGTGGGAAATGCATGATCAAATGTCAATCATGTTAAAATGTCTATGCCGAAATGTCTATGTCAAATGTCTATGTCAAAATGTCATGTAAAACGATGTACTAAGTAATGCACAACAATTAGGCACACCTAGCATGAAATGTCATAAAATCATGTACTATAATGTACTAACGAACATAGCAGTATATGATGTTAAAACAGGAAAGCATGAAAGTAACAAGTAGGCACATGTGTTCCACCCCAAAACAGTTTGGAAAACAGTAAAAGAGGGGTCTATGTACTCACCTGGGAGTGCTTAGGAGTCTTGAACAACTACCAAGTAAGCTAGAGGAGTCCCGGAAATCAAACGGTACCTAACATAGGTAACTACATAATTAACCCGGACCTAAATCGGAAGACTGGGTAGCAGGAGGGTTTGTAACCCAAATGAGTGTAGGAACTCATATGATATGGTTTAACAAAGCCTACATACTAAATGAAACTTAACCTAAGTATTATCGACCCATCGCGACCCATTAAGGTAACTTATGCTACTTTAACGCGTCGTGCGCGTGAAACGCGTTCGGACCGTCTAACTAGTCCTATGACAAGTGTTATATGCCTAAACATGTTACATAATCAGTTATGTGACAAAATTTTAGGTTACATATGCTTAATTACCAATTATACATGAAAAGGGTATTCTGGTAATTTACCTAAGGCATATAAACTACATATCATACAACTACTTAAACGATGTGACCATAGGGTATAACCTCGGAAGGTTATGCCCTATACTAGGGTCACCTAATGTATTTGGTCGGATCCTAATGATCGACCAAACTGGGTCGGGTTCGAAGGTATAAGCGATTTATCAGATCGCTTACCCTACGACCCTAGACAACGTGGTAATCAGTAGGCATAGTCCCAAGGGACTATAACCAACGTGATTACAATCACGTTGCGAAGTTCAAACGAACTTCGCATTGACCATTACTGGTCAACGCTGAAAGTCAAACAAAGTTTGACTTTCTGACTCGAAAAGCAGTAAAATAAGGAAAAGAACGAAAGAATACTTACGAAGGGTCCCCGAATGCTAAACTCGATTCAAAAATCTCAGGTATGAAACAAATGTTTCAACTTAGAGTTTCTCAAATCAAGTTTCTAGTGATTTTAGCAATGGGGGGTATGGGGTATTTATAGGAATACCCGAACCGTTAAGATCGTTTCATGGAAAACGTGCCTTAATCCCATCCGTACATGTGTTGAAAAGTCATGGTGTTTAGGTGTTTCAATTCCATCCATACATGTGTTGAAATGTCATGGTGTTTAGGTGTTTCAATTCCATCCATACATGTGTTGAAATGTCATGGTGTTTAGGTGTTTCAATTCCATCCATACATGTGTTGAAATGTCATGGTGTTTAGGTGTTTCAATTCCATCCATACATGTGTTGAAATGTCATGGTGTTTAGGTGTTTCAATTCCATCCATACATGTGTTGAAATGTCATGGTGTTTAGGTGTTTAAATTCCATCCATACATGTGTTGAAATGTCATGGTGTCTAGGTGTTTAAATTCCATCCATACATGTGTTGAAATGTCATGGTACCAAAATTCAATCCTTATCCGCTGACTAAGCAAGTTTAGAATGTGTGGTTGTGAATTAAACAACGGCTAATACATCGAATCTGGTCCCGAATGCGAAAAACGAACCAAATGACGCGACGAATGGATTTTTCTTAAGGCGAACACTAAAATATAATATAGTCATGCTTACATAAATTTTTGGATGTCCGGATGTATTCAGAACGTAAGTTATGCGCGAAAATGCAAACTTGTGCACTTTTTGACACTTTTAGTCCCTGAATGACCCAAAAGTTTATTTTAGCACACCGAACCCCTCAAAGCCTATTTCTAAGCTATGTAAAGGATATATATGGTATGTTTAACTTATGGTCTTATTCCGGAATGTCTGTTACAGTTCAAATTGGCATACTTTCGCAGTTTGTCAACTTTAGTCCCTGTAAGCGATCTAACTTGATTTTGCCATACCAAAGCCTTCAAAACTTATTTCTAAGTTATGTAAAGGTTATTTAAGGTATGTTAAGCCTATGTCACTATTCCGGAGTGTTTGTTGCATTAAACTGGTTATATTTACGCATCAGTGCGCGTATAACCTTCCAGAAAGCGATTTAGAGTTTGAAATTGAACAAGAATTGATATGTGCAAATGATACACATATTTTTACAAATCCCAAGTATGAAATATAATATTTCATTGGTTTGGTATTTGTTTGATGGCCGTGGAGGCACAGGTGTTACAGTCTCCCCTACTTTAGGAAATTTCGTCCCGAAATTTATTTAGAGGAAACTTGTGAGAGCTTGAAAACATGAAATTGAAAAGATCGAACAACATTGGTTAGGGTTCTTGAACTTCTAGTAACCTTAATAACATTATGTTTGCAATGTAAGAGGGATACTTATATACAAGTATATGAAGCATCATTGGTGCGTCCACCGTACCTCCATTACATCGTTGTCATTTTGTTATTGTTGTCGCTATCGGTTCTTACACATAATAAATCTTACTGGTTTTCTGTGCACTAAATTTCATAATTATGTACGCGTCCATAATTAGACAATTCCTTGCCCAGTTCACACAGTCTATTTTATAATGTGTAGTGTGAAACCAAGTGAACAATCCTGTGATGAGTGTGACTAGACCGCCATAGAATCCCTTTAATCAAATCATTAAATGATCTAAATAGACTATCAAGGAGTCTGTTCAGCTACATCACTAGATGTCGTTCTTTAACCAAATTGTGAATCAATCTTTTTGACTAGACCACTAAAGGGTCTCTTATGAATCATGGAGTAGTACTATATAATCCAAGGGTCTTAACTCTTACATAGAAGCCCATTAAGGATTTAAGGTAGTACCTTTTTGAATATCCTGCTACGAATCCCTCATATGAAGATATGAAAGATTCTGCGAGGATTTGGATAACGAATATCCAGAGTATTAAAAACACAAAAAAAAAAATGCATAAAAGAAAACATAAGATGAATAAACACATAGTCACATAATTGCATACTCGTTCAATCGCATAATCGTTCAATTTGACCTATAATTTGTTATCTTTGGACACGGGTATTTAAAGCATACCAGAAACCCAATCCGTGGATTTCCTTTGGCACTTTAAATATTTTCAAGAATCTAACTATGAAGATAGGAAGATCTTAAAAGGAATTCGGTTTGTCCTAATTGAGTTGTTTTGTACATTTTAAAGTGTACAAGGAATTCAATCAGGGCTCCGATGTCAACGAAGGTGTTGATCGTGATCGGCTCAGGACATGAATAGATCAAGATGTCATCAATAATAACAATGACGATCTGATCCAAAAAGGCTTGCAGACTCCATTTATTAAGTTCTTGAAGATGGCTGGAGTATTTGTCAACCTAAAAGGCATGACTGTAAACTCGTAATGGCCATACTTCATGCAGAAAACCGTTTTGGGAATATCTTCTTCGAGAATACAAAGTTGATGATACCCAAAACGCAAATCGATCTTGGAAAAGCATGAACGCTATGCAGTTGATCGGAGAAATCGTTGATTTAAGGTAGGGGGATATCGATTCTTGATGGTAAGCTTACTAGGCTTACGTTAATCGATATACATTCGAAAAGATCCATTTTTCTTTTCACAAGGAGAACAGGAGTTTCTCCAAGGTGAAAAGTTCGGACGGATGAATCCTTTATCAGACAACTCTTGAAGCTGTTTTGATAATTCTTGCATCTCGAACGGTGCAAGATGATAAAATACTTTAGATTTAAAGAAACCAGTGTTTGAGGTTCTTAGGGAGATCTCAAGTGATCGTAAAAATGACAGAACCACACGAGTAGTTTTGTCTTTGTGTTGACATCACAAGGTTAAATCAAACATTCATACAATAGCATTAGTTAGAAAATAAAACCACAAATTTTTTATTTATATAACAACCGCATTGTCTTTAAATGTTACAAGATACCAACCATAGGAAAAACAAAATACTAATTGTTCACTCCTTCATCAATGAGTGCCTCATTGATGTTAAACACTCGACCACGTGCTGGATTCACATTGACGTTGACATTCGCATTTGGGTTTGCGTTAGCATTTGCATTCACCAGTCTTGGGCAGTTGTGGCGGAAGTGACCAATCTCTCCGCAGTTGAAACATGAACCCAGTGGAAATCTCGCAGCGTTCCCTTGAACCGGAGTTTGAACCTGAGCAGCCTGATTTTGTCCCAAACAACAAATCTTGGCCAAATGCCCAAGTTTACCACACGTCGTGCATTGCCAGCAAGCTTGTTGTACTGCGTGATGACCGTTGCAGCGTGCACAATAAGGTGCGGTACCGGCATATGCTTTCTTTGCAGGTGGCTGAGCTGGTTGGTTCCGCGGGTTCTGTGCAGTCTGTGCTGTAACAGCAAAATTTTGGGCACCCTTTCGCTTCTTTGATTTCTTTGACGTCTCACCTTCCTTACCCTTCTTGTTTTGGCCTTTCTTGCTATCCTCCTTGTCAGCTGACTGTTTCTTGCCCTTGTCACCCTTCCTGTGTAACTTGTTCTTCCGAATCTGCGACTCAGTCAATGTCGCTGATAACTCGATCGCCTGGCGGAGTGTGGCAGGGTTACTACCAGTAAGGATGTCTTGTACCGAGTCAGGTAGGCCGTCGATGTACCTTTCGATAGCTATGTCAAGTGGGGTAACCATTGTAGGGCAAAGCAGACTCAGCTCCTCAAACCTATCAGTATACGCCCTGTGCTCACCACTATCTTGCTTCAACTCATCAAATTCCTTCTCCAAAGCTCGCTGCTCATGACGAGGACATAATTCCCTCATCATCAGAGCCCTAAGTTCAGCCCAGGTCTGTGCGAGAGCAACTTCCGCACCTCGGTCTATCATTACCCCATTCCACCATGTAAGAGCCCTCTTCTGAAACACGCTCGAGGAGAACTCGACCTTGCGATTATCCGGGCACTGCACGTGGCGAAAAGTATTCTCAATGCTTTTGAACCACTGAAGAAGCCCAGTTGCTCCTTCAGAACCACTAAACTTGAGTGGTTTAGCCTGGTTGAAATCCTTGTATTTGCATAGCACATTGTTGTTGTTGTTGGCTTGGTTCCATTGAGCAAAGAGGTTTGGGAATTGAGCAGCCATTTGCTGCGCAATGATTTCTGCCAGCTCGGCAGTCTCAATCTGGCTTTCGCGTCGAGGAGGCATTGTCTAAAAGAGGAAACATGAAAGGAAACGAGAGAGAGAATTAGACGAAAAGAATGAGATGAAACAAATCTGATGAAAGCAAGGATAGTGGTCATTTGTTTGTTACTACAAAGCAACAAACGACACACAGTGACTGATCAAAGTAAATGGGTCAAAATAATGTATCGCGAAGACATGCTCGCCTATAAGTGAACACTCATCCCAAGAATTCCCAGGTAAGCACAACTGGTCTCGCGTCTGATGAGATATATACGAAGTGCTTGCCTAGACAGAAAACCCAGAATACAGGCATTCACCCTTCCAGTTTGCACGTGTTCACATTATTTAAGACTCAAAACCTTGTCGAGATTTTGAAAATTCGAAGGGGTTCAAAACCTTGTAATCAATCATCCTAGAACAGATGATTAGTTTTCAAAGCGGTTTTGAAATTTATGTTCTTGTTGTGGTCGTCGCCTAAGGATAGGTGACGGTATTGTTTTATGACTAAACGCAAGTAAACTCGCGTTAGGGTCCTAAGAAGGTTATAGACTAGGTCAAAGCATTACTAATTACTAATAACCTAATTCCCTATAACCATTGGCTCTGATACCATCTTTCTGTCACACCCCGACCGCGTAAAACAACAAATCGCGGCGGAAACATCGGGGCGTGTTGCAACAGAATTAATGTTTCATAACCATGGATATCAAAAGTGTTTCGTTTTATTAAACATTGAGTAATTACATCGTCTGGAAATCTAAATACACTATTTAAACATAGTCTATCATTGTTATTGAGTCACTAAGGCCTTGTCCAGTCCTATGTGAGCATGCATCTTATCAATCGATATCTTGCAATACCTGAAACATATGTGAAAACGAGGTCAGCAAAGAAATGCTGGCGAGATACATAGGTTTTGTGAAAATAAGATTCATGACTTCTGTTTTAAGAAAATGTTTAGTCATGAACCTTTTTGTTTGCTTTGTCTTTGTAAATCATTTGAAAAATAATAAGTTCGGATGATAAGTATAAATAAGAGAATAATGCATGATTAAATGAATAACCATGTAAAATGAGTTTGTGTAAGATAAGTTGTTTGTAAATCAATGTCTTGTGAAAAGTATGTTACTTGTATAAAATGTTCTATGTCTCAAACTGAAATGATTCAAATAACGCTACAATATGTAATACCATACAAACACTTATATATAGGAAGTACCAGCGGCGTATCCACCATGCTTGTATCATATTACACCCGCATTGTTACTTAATCATTTACTCAAACCAAACCAACCAATGTAAGAAGTCTATGTTTAAATCAATTGTCAAATGTATTGGGTAATATGTCAAAGTGTTTATGTCAAGATGTAAATCATATCAAAATGTCTATGTCAAATATCCATGTCAAATGTCTATGTCAAATATCCATGTCAAACGTCTATGTCAAGATGTCATGTATGGCAAGTGAAATGTCTCAACTAAACCATATGCACAAAAACAAAGTATTGAAGCAAATCTTGGTTTAAATCAAAGTTATGTTTTGTGGGAAATGCATGATCAAATGTCAATCATGTTAAAATGTCTATGCCGAAATGTCTATGTCAAATGTCTATGTCAAAATGTCATGTAAAACGATGTACTAAGTAATGCACAACAATTAGGCACACCTAGCATGAAATGTCATAAAATCATGTACTATAATGTACTAACGAACATAGCAGTATATGATGTTAAAACAGGAAAGCATGAAAGTAACAAGTAGGCACATGTGTTCCACCCCAAAACAGTTTGGAAAACAGTAAAAGAGGGGTCTATGTACTCACCTGGGAGTGCTTAGGAGTCTT